>VYXH01010303.1:161316-177846 GCA_013397275.1 Burhinus bistriatus
AATCATGTATATAGGCAGCATCATGTATTGACTGATAGGCAGTAAACCTGTTAATACATAATCTGATCACGTCTCTGCCAGAATCTATGCAGGGTGTTTAACTGACCTCCGAACACTGGGACAATTAGCATGGGTGCAATGGCATGCTGGCATGGCTTGGCGGGCAAGGACAGCCACGCTCGCTCAGCCAGAGCCCACCACAGGCACATTAAGTCTCTCTTGAGGAAATCCCATCCCCCTATGTGAAATGCAAGACTCAAACTGTTTTTATGCTAGAGCAGGCTGCCAATTTTGTCACTAAATTTCACAGATCGATTGGCATAAATGTTACATTTTAATTTTAACATTTGAAACGTTTGGGTTTTTTTTTTTTTTTTAAATGACAAGAGGTTCCAGTTTATCCTTTACAGCTAGTGAAATTGGGCTCATCTGACAGCTCTCGGCTCCTCTGACAGCTCTGGATTTGGGCCGATTTCATTGTCAATTTGATCGTTAACTCATTTTTGTTTAACCTTTTCTTTTAAAATGCCCCATACAAAGTTACCACCAAACCCACAACAACAGATAGCAACAGCCACGATGATTTCTGCTTATAGGTGCTAGCAACCCCGCTATCGCCGTTTGGGAAAGGATTGTTACCTTTAAGCAAGCACCGTGCCATGGTCCACTGGGTTTAGGAAGATTAAATTTAGCAGATTTTGCTCCTTCACCCATTTTAATATGCATGATCTCAGAAGCTGAGCCCAGAGCTGGCAGCTAGGAGGATCTTCTGGCATCAACTTTGGGCGATTTTGCGCAAAACTGTGTGCCTCGGTTTCCCCATTCATAAAATGGGATTGATTATTTGTTCCTATTCCCGAAGACGAGCTGAGATTTCAGCATTAGCAAGACAGGCAGAATTATCTCCGTTCTGGATTTCACTATCGAGAGTACCGAAATGCTTACAAATTTCACAATAACAAGTACAAACTAAAAAAGCCCTTAGCAATAACCCCATGGAAAGCACTTGTCGTTTTAATTAATCAAGATGAGAGCGCACGACACTGGCCTCGCTGTGCTGTAGCTCATCACATTTGGGAAGCGACTCGTAAAACATGCAAATGAAAAAAAGTGTCCAAAGATGAAATCAGAGAGTTGCAGAAGTTGCATTTTGCAGGCAATGAGCTCATCTTGGTCTTCCCTTTCCACAAGGGAAAAATAAAGCTGAAGACATTGCAGGGGGCTGGGCAAACAATGTTAAATAGATAAATAACCTTGAGCACAACGTCCATAGGGCAGGCTTTACACAATGAAGCCCTTGCTAACATGCGATGGGAAAGGTGGGAACCCTGTGTGAACGTGTCACGAGAAGGTAAGGTGGAATTTGGAGAATTGTCTGCGAGTGCTAAAAAATGCATTTCTTGGTACTCGCAAACAAAGCGGGGAGAGATGTTAAAATACTTACGATGGGTGTTCCAAAGGGAATGTAACCTATTAAAAAAAAAAAAAATATGCATGCATTTTAATATGCAGTTTTGGGATGGAAGAAAAATCACATCTAAGACATCTACCAGTTTAGGGTAGAAGCCACACCTGGCAGGACAGGCTGCACTCATTTCCACCAGCTCCGTACCACCACGGGGACATCTGTGGACCTACACCTGATGCACCAAGCAGCAACTAGAGCAGCCTCCTGATTTTTGCCCAATCTCCTTCCCATCCTCTTTTTGCTTTTCTTGGGTTGCAGTCTAAGAGGTTCCCTGAAACTTCTAACATCTAGACCCTAAAGCTTACTCCAGTAAACGCAGTCTGTGCCAGTACATGGTACTAGCACTTCAGAGGGCATCATGTTGTTGAGCTGGGCTAGGCAGCCAGCAAAAACTCAAATCAGCAGAAGCGAAGGGATGACAGCGCAGACCAGGAGCTGCTCAGTCCGAACCAGGAGGAGCTTGACGCTGCCACAGTGGTGCTAACTGAGCTGACCTAGTGGCTTGCTGCCACGGAAAGGGGGAGATCCTGCCCCCCTTCCCAGGCTCAGTCATGCAATCTGTTCCCTCCCTTGTGCCAGCTCTGATGCTCATCAGACCCTCCCACAACCTACCCGCGCAAACCCAGGAGAAAACTCCTCAGCTTTCTGTGCCCCTTCCCCTCTTGTTGAGTCTGGTCCCACCGGGATAGCATGCTGAAGATGCTCATGAAGCCATCTAACAAGCTTCAGAGCCCACGCCAGTTAAGAAGCAGGACCATGCTACTATTGGTGGGACCCCCCCTCTTTCTTCATCTGCTTTATCAACCTCTCCGCTAGTGATTTTATACCAGGAGAGCTCATTTATTTCTAGGTCCGTATTAAAAAGGAACAGGGTATAAGTACCCTGAAGAAAGTGTACTTGCACCGTGGAGGACAGAGGGACTATTTTAATCATAGGTGTAAGTTAAAGCTCTCTATATTAGAGATAAGCCTTTACCTCAAATCTTATTGAGCACCACAAAAATCAAATGCTTCACATTTTTCCCCTGCTAAGTCTGCCAATTTTTGTGCTAATTATAATTCATCTCTATGACTTCCGCTAGAAGGTCTCAGAGCATTTTACCAACATTACTGAATTAAGTCTCATGGATTCAATTTACAGTAGGAAAGGGCAAAGACCTGAGAGGAAGAAAAATTAAAAAAAAAAACCCAACAACAACAACAAAAAAAAAACCAGAACAAGGCAGCAAAGGAGTAGGTACTGGCTTTTCTCCCTTCCCCTTCACCCTCAAAATCATTCTTCTTCAATGAACTGGAGAACAAAACCCACCAACCCCGTTATTTTTCCTCTGTACCCAATATTCAGGTGAAGATGTTACCCCCTAAAATATGGAAAAGGTCCTATTTATTTAAATAGGTCCTTTAGGAAAGGACCAGGCCTGCACTTGCATCCTCAAGAGATCTGCTATTCAACCCACATCAGCGGTAGCTGTGGACCTGTGCATAGCAAAGGGACACCCCAAAGTGGGAAGGAGGCAGCAATGATTTAATCATTAAGCAGCCTAGTTAAGCCGGGCTTAACAAGCTGATCCTTCCTGGGTTCCCAATGCCATGGCTATTAGGTACCACCATAGATAGAAAAATAGGGCTCATCCCATTCTCTCCTGGAGAATAAAACCCTAAGCTGTTTGTTGGGTACATAGCTTTGTTGTTTACTACGAAGTTAAAATGCCTATTATAGTGATGGATACCTCAAATTGCCAGAAAGCACATTAGCTTGAGTCCACATTAAATTATCTGAAGGAAGGGAAAATATTAAGCACTAGATCTCTCAAAGGCATTTAGGATCCTAATTCTCCTTGACTGCAAAGGGATTTAGGCATTTGGATTACTTTCTGGTCTTGGTCTAAATGTTTACATGATGCAATTCAAAAACAGGATAAAAAAATAACATTTTGTACAAATTCCCAGAAAAACTAATGATTGCCCGAGTGGGACATACTATACCTGACATTCGGAAAGGCATGAAGATGGTCTCATTTGTATCGGGATGGATAATGGCCTGTAAAACAGTCAGCAAACAGACACAGTGAAAGCACAGCAGCAGTTGGCAAGGCGCAGTGAAGCCAGCACTCAGCCTCTACAAATAGCACCTTCAACCAGAGAGTACCGGGAGACTTCATGCATCTTGGCACCCTCCTTGCTTTTGCAGCTCTGACCAAAGGCAGTTATTGTTCAGTAGCTTCCACAAAACCTCCTACCGTGGCTTTCCCCTCTCCTTAAATAATTTAGAGTAAGTTGATAATTTAGAAGTAAATAATTTAACCTGAAACATAGAAAGTGGCTCTTTCTTGGTATAATAATGTCCCCAAAGGCCACCCACCAAGGGTGTAAATCACTTTATGTTGCTCGTGAAGCAAATGGGTCGCAGGAGACCCCTGTAAGGACTTGTGTAGCTCAGCTATGGCAGATTGATTCAGACCAAGGAACATCATCTTCGTCTGCAGGTATGCCTGCATGAGCCCGCATGGCACATTGCAGGAAATGTGAAATGCTGCTTCAGGATCTGGCTGAGTTGGGATAAAAACGTGCAGGTATGGTCCACTCCAGTTGTCACTATAAGGGTGACCCAAATAAAATCCCCTTGCATGCCAGATAATTCAACCTTTGTGTGTAGATGCAGCTTCTCAGCCAATATTGGCAGCTGTGTACACCCCAACCTCCACAGAAATCCTAAATCTGTTTTACCAATAAACAGACAACAAAGCTCACTTGGCCCATTTTTACCAAATTTTACAATGAGCCCAGGTGGTTGCACTGGCATTAACTGGCTGGGGACAAAAAATCAATCCTCAAGAGATCCAGGACTAAAGAGTAGGAAGGTACGACAGAGTTACAAGCCTTACCAAAGAACTGTCAAACTATTTTCAAAAGGCTGGAGACAAGAAATCTCTTGACTAGACAGGAAGGAGAAAATGAAGACATCAAAATATATAAATACACACACAAAAAAAATCAGACTCTTTGGTGGCAACAGTGTTCTCTGCATTTACATTTCTGTGGCAAGACAAAACAGCAACTGGCAAAGTCAACAATGGAGAAGAGGACAGCATCACTTAGCAGAAAGGAAAAAAGCAGCAATAGTTGAAAACAATATTGAAATACAAAAAAGCATATTACCTGCTTTATTTTTTGAGCTTCCCACAGCTAGAAAAATAAGAGAGAACATTGCATTTAAAAAAAACAACCAGTGTAGTTTTATACCAAACCCCAAATATTCATCTTTTAGCTGCTGTAGTAAATAAACGTGAGCGACTGCTTTAAAACAGACTCATTTTATGCATCTTCCAGGATGTATTTACAGATCCATTACACACACCAAGCTCCTTTAAATATGTGTGGCCAGTAAGACCAGTATAGCAGAGAAGATATTCTTTCTTATATTGAATCACAAGAAGAAATAACAGCCAGACTTCACGCTCTGCTTTACAAATCGAGAATTATCTCGGTAACTCTGCCACACGTAGATCTCAAGGTAAATTTAGCACAGCCTCTCCTTGGACAAGCTTCCTGCGGAAATCAAGCCTTGCCAGGGAACAAAGGTGGAGCAAGCCCTGCAGGGAAATACAAGAAGTATCTCTTCAAATAAAACCTGTACTCAGAATAAGCCAGCCACTGGTTTTCATTTTTCACAAGAAGGGAACACTTGCACCAAAAAATGCTTGCAAAGAGGAAAAAAAATCTCATTTAAAACTCTCATAAGCACCTACTGTTATTTACTTACTGTAATTCGGCAGCATCAAAACACTTCAAATCAGGCTCTCCCTGTGGAGATACACGAGCAACGAGGAAGAAACATCCTACATGTGGTACAGGTAGAGCTAACGAGTAGGTGCACAACATCAAGAGATACTCTGGCATATACATAACTCCTTAGTTTGCCCCCTGCTTAATAAAGCCAGAGGGCTTTCCTCCATGAATTATGCCTAAATACAAATTATAATCTCAAAAAAAAAAAAAAATCCCAATTTTGATGTATATAATTCTAGAGATGCATGAAAAACCAGGACTCCTGTAAAATAGTACAATCAATCATTGCTTTTACTATTAAAAACTGTTCTGTTCAGCTCAAGTATGGTTTCAACTTCCAGGCACTGGCTTGTGTTACACCTCTGTCTGACAGCCTCCAGTGCTGTCTATTTTTGTTCTTCACACAGGTACTCAGAGCTGCTAAAGCCACCCTTTAACCTTTGCTTAATGAAAAAAAAAATAAAATTCATCTGAGCCAGAGGACTGGCTGTTTCGTTGGCAAAGTGCGTTTGCCAATCTTTTAACCACCCTCGTGGCTCTTTTACATCTTTCCAATTTGTCAACATCCTCTTAAATCAAGGATGCCAGAAACTAGATAAATTATTCCAACAACAGTCGTACCAGTGCCAAACCAAGGGTAGGCTAACCTGATGAGTTCTGCTCTTGCTGTTGATAAATCTGAAGATGGCAATAGCTCTTTTTGCTTGGAGAGCTCATCATTATCCACCAGAATACCCACCCAAGCACTGTGCTTATATTCTGCAATACACGCATTCATGCTTAAGTTTTTATCATTATTATGGTATAAATGAAGACCCATTCTGCCATTCTTCTTCACTCAAGGTTTAGTGCCTTCCTCAAATATAGATCCATGAAAATATTGTTGGAATAAGGTAATTGCTCTATTATAAATAGCATAAATTGACCCATTGATACCAGCAATCCCCGTATTCAGATCTCACTCCAGATTGAAGCTCCATGATGAACTCTACCACATGCAATGAGTTACTGGAATATCTCAATGTCATAGGCTGATGCACATATCCACAGGGCTCTTTCCAGAGGAAAACTTCCCTTTTTAAGGAAAGTCATTATTCCCCATTTTATAGTTGAAAAACAGAGGTTGAGAGACATGAAGAGACAATCTTTGTGGTTGGCAGAGGAAACATGTGTCTGCCCAAGGGTGGGAGGCTGCATGCCCAGATAGCTGCCAGGGCTTTTCTGCACCTGTCTGGCCACCAGTTCAAGGACTTGCATGGGGTGAAAGTGGAAGTCCTTGAGCTGCAGGTGGCTACCCAAAGTGTGCCAGTAACTCTGTGGCTATCCAGGTCTTGCCTATCTTAGATGTGAAACAAAAACACATGTTTTTCCTCTCTATCTGCAAGCACCAAGACTAGCAAAAAGGAAAAAGGACAGTTTCTGAGCCAGCGCTATGGCTTTTTTGGTCAAATTATCTAATTTCATTAATTGATCCCAATATTTATGCATTTTCCTGCTGCAGTGCAAATATTGTTAGAACATGCGATTTCATTACTTCTCAGAAAGAGACTTTACAAGATGCACCTGATGAGTCACCTAAAGATTCTGCCAGCTCATTTTCACTTTTTTATCCTCTAATTCATTTTCTGTCTGCAGCATTTTTCAATAGCTCCAGTACTCTGACGAGTCTTGCCAGCTGGGGGGCTTGTTTCTGAGACCAAGTCTCTATTTTTGCTGGGGATTTCATTCACGCTCTCTCCGGCCATCTTCGAGAAGCAGCCAGATTTTGATCTCATTTACACTAGCGTGAATCCAAAGCATCTTCACTGGAGCACGTGGAACAACTCCAGATTCGTGCTCAATTTATGTCAGATTTAGGTCCATGATCTCTAAATATAGTCAGCCTATACAGGGTGGGTCTCCTGTAATAGATGATCTTCTTTTACATCAGCTTTGCTGTATATTACTGGCTCAAAGCTACATAGAGGTTTTACCACCATTCAAATTTGGATGCAAGAACTAAACCTGCTCATACATGGATTTACAAAAAAGAACCCCAAAGGGCGAGGGGCAGGAGTACTGGAGCACTGTTAACATATTCCACTATCTGCCCAGCAACCTAAGCAGAGATAGATGGACAAGCTTCTCCAGCTTGTGGCCATTGCAACCTTCCACCAGGACAGATCAGGCTCTGCTTCATGCAGATATCCTCCGTCGTCGTGGAGGAATTGGCTCCAGGACCATTTGCAAGTGCTCCCAGGACACTGGACTCATGGATGAGATTTCCATCCATCCTTCCCAGGATTCCATTTTTTTTCTACAATTTTTTGAGGAAGAGATAGTCACCACTTTGCTCACCACCTACCTACAGCAGATAGCTTCAAAACCCCGAACTCAGGAACTGAACTCAGTTATACAGAAACATTATGAGCTTATCACGTGTAAGGAAGGGTATTAAAGACTGCCATGACCTAAAGAGAACCAAAGCTGCAGTAAGGAGCTAGAGACTGGAATAACTCTTGGGGAACATATATGATCTTTGGTTGACAGGACATTCATTAGCATTCCTTATTTAGCAGCAGAATTGCAGCTTAGAGATAGCTTTCAAAAAAAGTATTTATTTAAAGAATATACCCAGCCCAAATGTATTAGCTAACACCTGTCACTATAAAAACAGTACAAAGGGTACCAGTTATTCTTAAGAGATTAACTTCCCTCCTATTAAATACAGTAAGATTTCACAGTCCTGGACTCAAAGATGGGAAATTTTTTTCCCTCGACACAAAGTTTCACCTAGATTAGAAAGCCATGTTTACAAATTGTTCACCCTTGTTTACAGCCGGCTCCAACACTGCTAAAAGAAGTGGCCAGCTCCACCCTACACGAGTTGCAGTTGGCTGTATCCAGACTACCTACTACATCACTGAAGTTGGCATTGGATATCTAAGGTCAGGAGAGCACTGACAGATTCACACCACCTACTTCCTTGCGTTGCCAGCAACCACCTCCCTACAGTCAATGGAGGCACAGAGGCAGATTTGATGTCGGGAATCTGTAATCAAAGAATGGTAGGGGTTGGAAGGGACCTTCGGAGATCATCTAGTCCAACCCCCCTGCTAAAGCAGGTTCACCTCGAGCAGGCTGGACGGGAATGCATCCAGACCAGTTTTGAGTATCTCCAGAGAAGAGATGCTCTAATGCTTCCCTCCCTCAACTGTACACGCCAAGAGGATCAGAGTCCTTTGCACAATACAGTACTAGATAATAAAATGATCTTAAATCCACGGAAGCATGCTCTGGATATGCCACATCAGGAATAACTCTACGGAGAGAAGCCTTTACTGATTAACCACACGTTAAACATACATAATAACAAGGCACCGTTATTTTCAATGAGCTAATGCAGAGTCACATGGTAGATGAGCCCTACATGTAAGGGAAAACATAGCAGTTTAAGTTCTGCAAAGACTAAGTGGTCTACCTGTGTTAAGACTTTGCACCATCACTACAACACTTTGCAAAATTCCACTAGTAAAGACAAGGTCAAAGAGGAAATCCTCAGAATGAGTATTTTTAGTTTATTTATTTCACCTGTCCAGTCAAGTGGAGACAGAGTTCCATCTCAAAAGCTGCTCATCCCCTTCCCGCTCCATCAGGGAGGTTCTCACCCTTTCACACAATCCCACCTGCACCCATAAAATCTTGATTTTAATAAGGTAACAGCCTGGAGTTTGCACCCCATCAGAAACTGCCTGTAGTTTCTCACTCCGGGAGTTGCAAGGTTTATTAAAGCAGAGCTTGGAATATCTATCCCGCACTGAACTTCAAATATTAGGTGTCAGGAGTGAATGTGTGATGCAGCAAAGCTCATTCTAAAGAAGAGCAAGCTGCATTCATGTGCGTGGCCATTCAGAGGGACAGCCCCCAAAACCAGATGCGCTTTCCAACAATCTCACTTGTTTAAATGATATGAAACCAGAGGAAAAAAAAAAACCAAAAGAAATAAGAAAACCTTGCTCAAAAGGTATAACTTACTGTGCTTGGAAAATTCACTGAGGAACACTTCAGACCAGCAACATGATCTGGCATTGCACTATTGTCAAGTGATAGTGATGACTCTGAACAAGTTTTAACTTCATTCTAGATCCCTTAACTGGTAGTCAAATGGCCAGAGTAATACATCAGAGCTGGGACTCATCCCCTCTAACAGATGTCTACAACATAATAAATACCTACTGCAGCAAATTCTTGATTTCCTTTATGTCAGCAGGCAGAAAACAAGCAATTTGACTCATCACGACTAGACGACCAGTACAGGCTGGACAACCAGCACTCCAGCAGCGCTTGCTTCTCTCCGTTGACTTTAAGATGGGACCTACATGATTAGTTCTGGCTCAAATCTGGTTTGGCTCAAGATGTAAAAACATCCCAAAGCATCAAGCACCTGCAGCTCATACCAATTTCAGCATGGTTTGCAAAGATACAGTTTCTTTGAATTCCAATGGGAATTTGATGAAAGTTGAAGATTTTATGTCAGAACGTTTAGAAATCCCAGACTTAAGCACTAAACCTTTTCCAAATAGATCTCCCACAGATCTAGTTGAGCAGATCTGGTCCTTCCCCAGGGCCACCAGCTTGAACCAAAAGCACTCAGCAGCAGCTCCACCACACCCCGTCAGCAGGGTTAGCTCGTATTAATCTTCATTGTAAGGTTAAATGTACTGGAAAACTCACATGATCCCTTTTGCCAGCAGTAGCGTGGGACAATTCTATTTTAAACTGCTCCTCACAGCCCTTTTGGTGAGAAGGTAGAGTCTGCAGCTAGAGAAGAACATCCATCCATGGCCTTACCACTGAAGCCTCACTTGCTGAACTAGGAGGTCCATCCTTGACAACAGGTGCTTCTCATTTATATTATTTCACTTTTATTTCACGATGCTTCTGAGATTTTTTATTCTTTTAAGTTTAGACAGTTATGGATGAAGATCTCCCAAGTGCTTACCACACTGCACTCTCCAACACATCATCCTCTCTTACAGCACCACATTTTTTCCTACTGCCGTCTTAGTTATTAAAGGCATTTATCGTGGTCAGTTCACTGCAGGCAGCATCCCCAGAACTTCTCAGCAGGTAACATGAAAACAAATATGTATCCATCTATGTTTAGTATTTCACTAAAACTAAACACCTGTGCCAAACTCAAGGCAGTTTGGTGCAGCCCAACAGAGCTACAACGTGTTCTGCTTTGCTCTCCACCCATATTTTCTCCCCCAGGAGTGCGATCACTCATGCTTTGCATGGCTTTCTCCCACTTCTCTCCAGCTTCAGTCCCAAAATCCCACTTCTTGAAAACCAATATTTAACACAGAGATAGAAGCACACCACAAGCTCCAGTCAAAGCCCCAGGCCTTTTGGTTCCACATTTAATGTCACCTGAATGTCTGTAAACATGGCTGATGTGCCTAACCCTACCTGCTAATATATATAGAATCTGATGTCTGGCTTTACTAATAAACATGGAAAACAAGGTAACATAAACCACTGTCTACACTTGCTCCTCAGTAGGAAGTGGACCTTTTACAACTCTACTCCTAATAACCTTTACGTTGAAAAGGGTTTAGCTCTAATGAGATAAAGCTCAAATGACTCAATGCATGGGATAAATCACAAAGGGTATCTATACATTTTCTGCCCTGCACCTGGCACTGAAATAAGTAAGTAGAAGAGGCACCAGAAGCCACTGCTCTTCTTGGATGCCAGTTGAAAACTCCTTCGCCGTCCTAAGCATCGTTAAGTCACAGTGCCATGAGCTGCTGTCCGTCTGCAGAACTATAAAGCCTTCAAACAAACCCACATGTTGAAGACCATCAGTTGAGATACCTGTCTGCACTGCAAGGCAAGAGCTTTGGCGTTGGGAACTGAATTGAAAACCACGAGCAATTCCAGTGCAATACACAGATTTACACAGATATAAAACCAAGTGTAGGTGGAAACAGAATCAAGTCCGGACTGATAAAAAAAGATAGTACTTAAATAACACTTTGCAGCTTCGCAGCACTCAATAAACATTAACTAACTAATCCTCACAGCATTCTACTGGAAAGCAGAGTAAGACGCACACAGAGAAAACCACTACTTGCACCAGGGTTGCAGAAGGACTTAGATGCATTACATGGTTCAAAGTACAGCTTTGGAAACCAGGCTTGCTAAACCAACTAGGTTGCTCAAGATCAGATTTGTTTCAGCTCCTTTAAGCATATGGAGCTTACAAATCTAATTTGATTTGTAATCTAGATGTGAATTTAGATAAACTCTCTTAATCCTCAAATGATGAGATGAAGCAAAGCTGGTTTGTAACTGAGTAGGGGCATCAATAGTACCATTTAACATGGGTTCTTTAAGGTGCATTAACCTACAACACCTCTGCCCAAGCTCCCTGGGTGCCTTTTGTCCTCTGACAGTCTAGAAATGAGGCCTAAAATGTTTGACCCATCTTAGAGTCACAAAGAAGATTTAGATTGCAGAAGAGAGAAGGTCCAAGTTCAGCCCTTGAACCTGCAAACAGGCTACTTTCTCACAAAGAAAAGGAAACAGCAGGAGAACCAATATATCTACGTTTTATCGCATCCTGGAAGAGACCAGAAGGAAAAAAAAGTACAGTTTACTGCAAATGGACCTCTTCGCTCTTCATCAACACTGTTAAGAAAAGCTATTATTGTCCAAAAGGGATGCTGTTTAGACTCTGATAGATTCATTGTTCTCTGCTGTGTCTGGGACAGCATGAGCGGCTCTTCCCGCTGCTAACATGATTGAAGGAAGAACACAGTAATAAATATATGCCCATTAAGCTGGTGAGCCTCTTTTCACTTCACTGATACTAATGGGGAAAAAATGAAACAGTTTCAAAACAGCAAGTTGCCAAAACTGCATTTGGAAAGGCTGAAGAGTGAGAAGTCACAACTGACACACCACAGTTCATGCTCCGCCAACGCTCGCAGGAAGGGGCTGGCTGGAGAATAGCAAGTGTCTGTCTCTAAGGGACAATTTCAAAAAGCTGCATTTTTCCTCTCACTACAGATCATTCAGTTTGGGTTTAATTTTTTTTTTTTTTTTCCCCTCCAACCACCCCCTTATGTTGAAGGGATGAAGCTTTCAGGGTGGAGTTTCTAAGGGTACAGAACTGGGTAACAGAGCTGTCTTGCTGCTATCTTGATTTCTAACAGATAGATATTCATGCATCTTAACATGCATGTATAAGTAAACATACAGACAGATTTCCAGCAGTAAATCTAGGGACATATGTTGAACTAGATGACCTCCTGAGGTCCTCTCCAATCTGAATTAGCCTACGATCCTATGGCAGACAAAGAGGACGACCTGGATGGATCAAAAATCTAAATACCTTTTGTCTCAGAGCTACAAGAATTTTATTCAGCAAATGATCAACAGCTCAAAATGTTTAGTTTTGATCTATGAAACCTGGATTAATTTCTTACCTCCACCACAGACACCTCATCTTCAGCAGCTCAAGCTGGTATATGTTTATAGTACCACAGCCCCAACATCCCTCCCCATCTTAGGTGCGCACTCCATGCTGTACAGGCAACACAGAGCAGACAGAAAATATAGGGAGCTGCTCAAGTCAAAAACCGAAGCATTTTGGGAGTGGAGAAAGGGAGTTTTAGTTTTTATTAAGATCAGCTTTCTGAACCAGCTGTGCCAGTGCAAGCAAGCAAGGAGGTGGGAACACATGGCCGGGAGGAGAGGAGGCAGAGACATGGCAGTGTTGACTTAGATCAGCTCACGCTGCCATAGCATCACACTTTCCCTTGCGATATTCTGGGCACAGAACAAATTTGTACCAGTTCACATATAAAGTTCAGGGAATGACAAATTTAATAGGTATCATCTCTATTGTGGGTGCACAATTAAGGACAGTCATCTCTGTAAGACTAACGGCTGCATATGTACAAGGGTTGCATTTAGTTAATTATACAAGTTTTTAAACCTCTTACTGTCCCTGTGCTGGTATTAAAAAATAAAAACCTTGCACAGAAAAAGCATCGCTCACTCTTGAAAGTCCTTGTTCAATGCACATGAAGCACCCTCAGACACTTCTGCTATTCTGTGGCTCTTTACCTCTCTCTGCTGGCAGGACCATAGGGAGAAGCCAGGGTGCTAGCCCAAGATCAGGACTGAAGGGACAGAGGTAGAAGAGGACAATGAACTTTCATCGCTGTTATTTCTTAGACTGTATTCTACTTCTTGTTTAGATACTAAGTTTTTAGAACAGAGTGGTACGAATCTATAAATGGGGCAAAGCAGGGCTCTGATCTCAACTTGCTCATCAGCCTAATATCATTCCAAATATTGAACAGCAGCTGCCTAGGCTGCTACTGTTCAATATTTGGAGCGATATTAAGCTGATGAGCAAGTGATATTAGGCTGATAGCTTAGCAGATATTTCTACTCCGATTTCAAAGGCAAAAATGATTCAGCACACAACGGAAAGTGTAGTTCAAGCATGGAATTACTGCAGGGAATTCTGGCAAAGAAAATAGAAGTATAAGGCATTTTGGGGGAAGAGCTGAAAGACAAGAGCAGCCTGAAGTTCATAATGAAATTTCCCCAGCACTGATACCTTACTGCAGTCCTTCCAAGGCAGATCTTCAGTGCCTGAACACTGTTGTCCACCTCCAATGCTCATCAGCCTTTAAAAGTGCTTTTCTGCCGTGCACATTTCTGCAGCACTGAGCATAAAAATCACACAGCAAAAAGCAGCTGTGTCTTAAAACGGGAGTGATTTAAATCTCCCTGTATCTGATAGCCGCCGAGTGCTGCATCTCTTAACTTTTACCACTGCTGACATGCCAGCATCAATCTGTTCCTCCAATCTGTGCTGGTCTGTTGGACAGGTTGGGAAAGGGACTCACACACAGAGGACACAGATGCAATCCTATAAATTAGTGAAAGAAGCCTGAGGATAAAGGACAAAAGCCACATCATTATGCCCTGCAGTTGGTACAGCCTTTTGATTTGAGGCTAAACCTCAGCACCGACAATCCCGAGCTAGAGAAAACGTCCACTTTTAAGCAAGCTGGCTCTCCATCCTTGTTTATCAGGCTGACATTTTACAGCCCGTGTTTTTATAGGAGAAAGTATTCCCTCAAATGAAACCTTTTTACTCCAGCGGAGATTCCCTCCAGGAGGCAGTTTGAGGAATTGCCTGCCCTGTTTAGAATTGGATATGTTACAGTCTATACCTTCTGCTGCAAATTGGCTCCCAGTGCACTTGTGTGTGTCATTTTCACCTACCCACTCGCAGATCGCACCAGCCACCGGAGCTTCGTGCGATGGGCCGGATTCTGCCAACCCTGGGAGCTGCCGGCGGAAACCATCATTAAAAACGGCTTGCAGCAGTGGGCCTTTTAACACATTTCTCTCTTGCCATGGAGCGGTCTGTAAGGAATGCAAGCTAAAAACATTGCTTAAATATAACGAAAGATCACTTAAATAAAGGAGCACAAAGTGCAAAGAACATACGAGATGAAGAAGCCCTCATAGAAGGACAATAATACAACTGTACCTATGGAGCTGGAAAAGACAGGACGTAAATGACAACTGAACCAGTTTCTCCCATCAACATGAATCCTACACATTTCCTCCCCCCTCACCCCACCTTCTAAGGATGCTACTACTTTTTAGCTTCCTCCAGGACCAGGAGATGAAAGGGGATACATGCCATCAGATGACACGCTGGCACTTCAAATGTACTTACCTTCTGCAGATAGAGCCAAATGAAGGACATGGATGGATGCAGTCACCAAACAGAACCACGCAATAGGAAGTTTATTAAACTCACCAGTTCTCTTGAAGTTTTCACAGCAAAAATTTGTACTTCTAAACCATTATGAGAAACAGCTGTTTCTTCCATCAAACATTTCTGGATCCATGGAGTTCAATTACCCAATGCAGAGACATGCAACCACCCAAAATCCCCCACCAGGAGACCAAACCTCCCCAAAACCTTCAGGGAGTCTGTCATCCAAGCACATTTCCAATCTGTTAAAAATATCTCACCCAGATGACCAAGAGACCAGAAATACACCCGAAATGGTTGCATTACCAATAATACCTTTTTATTAGAGAAAAATTATGAAATCATAAGAGCCTGTCAGAGAGGGGGCTCAATTACTGTGTGGAGTATATCCACTACACAGAATGGTTTTGGTTGGTGAGATTTTAATAAGTGGAATGTGAAACACTCAACTTCACATATAATAAAGAAAAAAATTTCTGGTTCTTAAATATTCCAAGAAAAAGTTGGGTAAATAAGCTAAGCTGAAGAAGGGAGACCAGAGCATGTTTTCTTGCTCCAATACATAGCACTGAATAAATACTTACCAAGCAGCTATTCATCCTGTTTTGCTGAGTACATAATTGATACACCTATGACAAAAATCATGTTTTTAAAACATTTTTTCTAATGTAGGAAAAAATCCTACAGTTTCCCTCAATAAAAAGCTATCAGCAGTCTAGGAGCTATTGACAGCTAAGAGATCAATTCTTCATTTTTGCTAATGACGCCCAAGAAATAGGTTTTTACCACCTTGAGTTAATGGTCATTTTCTCAAGTGGTGAAACAATTCCAGTTCAAGAGCAAGTACAAGAGCTACTGGATGAGTGCGAGAAAACTTAAAGTGGAAGAGATGTATGTGTTGGCAGTGTTGCTGTTCATGAATCATCTCAAAGAGATTAACTGGAGCAAAGCAGCATTTATTCTGGAAACTGGCTCGGAGATGGTCATGGGGAACTGGAGCAATGTACGATTATGGCTCTTCAGAATTTCTTTTCCTTAGATGATTATGGCACTTCAGAGGGTTTTTTTTTTTTTTAAGATAGTCGACAATTGTTCCATTTCAGCTCATTTTGAAAAATCTGCTCTGAAAATGCAGAAGAGAAAGACTCACTCTACAAGAACCCTGTCAAGAAGATAAGTGTGGAGGAGATGCTTGATGTTACATAGCTTTAGGCTTTTATATTTTCCATTTTTCATGTGGTGAAACCATTTCAGCAAGCGATATAGATTGTGCTGAGCTGTTGTTATGCTTTCAGCTACTGCCTGCCATCCTTCATGAGAACCATGAATTTCTGAATGAGGGGAAAAAAAAAAAAGGGAATTTGAACACTGTCAAATGTGCCATACCACAAAAGTGGATCAGTCAGGAGATCAGTGAAACAGCTCTGTCAAAACAACTTGTCTTCTTGATCTCAAAGCTGATATTTGGGGAGGG
>VYXH01010303.1:179611-191779 GCA_013397275.1 Burhinus bistriatus
TCTCATCTGCTGGTCTTCTGCCAGCATGTGGCAACTTCATCAGTGCATCAGAGGTGTGTGTGACACTCAGTTATCAGCTACGTAAAATACCAGACAGCTCAGTCTTTTATTCCAACATCAGCCCATGCATGCAAGCCACAAAGTGGGCACCTCTCCAGAGCTGCATTGAATCCCCTTCCCAAATCAGCACTAGAACAACTGCAAATTGTTAATGTCTTGTAGTCAGAGTCCATATTGCAGATAGTGGTGCACAGGAAAGCCATAAAAATGATAAAACTTAGCTTGAGGAAAGCAAAGATGCATTCTCCAGGCATCTTTGGCTCACCAGTAGAAAATTTGGGATGATAACTATGCAAGTGAGATGCTTCCCCTCCCCCAAAGCAATCAACCAGCACATCGTATGTTCTGCAAATGCACCAGTAATTAATGAGACACTTACAGCTGTATGTATCTGGCACACTCATATTTAATTCAGCACTGGCAAGCTTTCCAGCTACCCAGATCTCCCTGCACACTCTCCTCCACCTTTTTGCCCTCGGGGTTAGAAAATAGCCAATGGTCAGAGGGCAAGTTTCGTGGCATACACTGGGTGCTACATCCAGCCCTACATCCTCCATGCAGAGACAGCAACCACAGCCCTGTTTCCATCAGATTTACTGTTATCACGTTCCTCTCAGTCTCAGAGAAGGAAAGGACAGTATTTGGCTAATCAATATGAGAAGTACCCAATGCCTGATGTTACCACAACCTTAGCATTCATGAAACCTCACTTTCATACAGATCATCTGGGCCTTTCAGTTCTTTGGTAGAACTGATCATCATTGGTAAAGCTGAAAGTTCAGTGTTACCCTGTGACTGCAGCACAGCAGTAAACACAAAGGCAGAATGATATCATGTCAGCTGCATGACAAGATGTCGTCCCAAGGGATGGAAACAACTAATGCCAACAAAAGACTACAAAGATCACCTTTGGTGCAAAGAGAAAAAGCACATAAGAATAGCCATATGAGGAATGATTAATTGCACTTTTCAATTCCATAGCTTAAAACTACAAAGCAATGCCTTCCTACAGGAGAAGTTTGTTCCTAAATTAGTGGCTCTGAAAGGATGAATATATTCACCCATTTGTCAATAATAATGTTGTCACAAGAGATAATCAACAACCACATTTTGAAGATTTTCTTCTGCTTCACTGCAACCATATGCAGGCAAGTAGTTTACTCAAGTCCACTGAAGAGCACGCTTCGGAGAAGAAGAGCAGTCAGACAAAAGGGACTCAGGGTTTTCAGGTCCATCATGCCACACTGGGAAGCTCCCAGTTAACCCCATTGGAAGTTCCCATTCACCTTCACCCAGATGGATCACAGGAGTGCCAAACAGCATTTGATGCTTTTATTGCCCAATTTACCTCCTCTTTCATTACAACCAGCCAGCTCCAGGAGCAAAGAAAGACTGATACCTGCTGGCTTCATGGATCCTTTCTCCAGCCTAACAAGGCAGCTTTGCCTGCTTCACAACTGTGGTTGCTCCTGCCCCACTGCAGGCTGGGCACAGTGACTGCTATCTGCTTTCAGGTCCCTTCCATCTTTACCCTTTTTAGAGTGGCTGTGGTATCCTGGGTGAAGATTCAAGTCTCACAGCCTTGCTGGGATCTACCCATAGCTTGCTCACCGCCCCCTGTGGTTTGGTTTTATTAATGCAGCAAAGCACAGTTAAATACAATAACAAGCATATGCTGCAATTCCACCCCAGGCTCCTCCTGGGATTGCTGCTTTATCCTACAGTCAGCAAAACTACGTAAGCCGCTCTAACATAATTGACACTGTGATCAAAGTGAACTGTATCAAGATTTTACTACAAAAAATATTTTTTACACCGACGCAGTAACATTTTCTCTGTCTGCCTCCACCTCATACCTTTATTTTACACTTAAAACCCTCCAACTTGCTTAACAAGATTCACCTATGCACACATTGTCACGACTGAGGGAAACAAGAAACTTGATACTTTTGTTTGCTCTCTGTCAATGCAATTCTGAATGAACTCTGAGTATATCCTGGGTTTGGCACTATGCAAACCCAAAATATAGGTCAAAAGTCTGTGTGGTTTGCCACAGCAAATGACTTGTATTTCATCTGCCTGAAGGCAGATGGGAACTGAGTCATCTGCTGCTGCATCATTCTCTGCTTTTCTCCTTTCCTCAACCCTGGTTTCTTTTTTCTTACCATCAGATTATAGCTGAAAGAATGCAGTGACATCAAAAGACCAGGAGAGCAATGCCTTGTACTGCACATCATGCAGGGCAGGGATATTTCCCGTTTGTTTTTTGTTGCCATGCCTCTCTTTCCCAAGAGAGCACCTGCCACACATGTAGCCACTTCCTAAAGTGAATGCAAATTTTAATTTTCTTCACTTACCTGCTATACTTGTCTTTCATGAGAAGAAATTATCACACATGAACAGGAAAAAAAAAATAAAAGAGGTTGTTTGACCTACAGGGCGTGGGAGAAGAGCACACTACTGTTTCTATCACTGTTTACCTGGGAGGTACACTGGTCCTTTGGTATGGCCGCTTCTTAGAGCTCCTGAAGCAGGTCTGCCAATCAATTCATGCTGTTCTTTATATTACATTAAATCACATAGGACTGAAGTCTTTTGTGCTAGATGCACAAACACGCACTGCAAAAAAGCCCCTGTGTCAGTGTTACAGTCAAGCGTCCGCATATGGACGGATAAGAAAAAGAGTTTGAGATAATACCCACAGGAAGAAATTGGTGATTTTTGTTTCATGCTATTGATTTGGAGGTAAAAGGCTCTAAAAGCAGTCTAGCCCCTCTGCAATACTCATCTCTGCTTTCACAAGTTTTATGCATTCATATAGATGAATATCAGACAAAAGTCCAGAAAATAGGACTGACAGGGTCTTGGAGAGATCACCCATCCCTTTCCAAAGCAGAATCAAGTTCTACCAAAAATGACCCTTTTCTCAGCAACTGCCTAAACCCTGCTATGGCCTTCACATCAGTGGGGTTTCCACAACCTCCTTCAGCTTCCATCCCAACAGTAAGAACATCACCCAGCAAAAAGTACCACTACTGATGGTATCATCTACAACATGAGGACATCCAGGGCATTATATGTAGCCCAAACATTTATTTCAGTGAAGAAATTGCAATTATTATAACCAACAGGAACACAGTAGGAGAAGGGGCTGATGCATCACAGTTGCTGGTACAAGAACCTACAGGACTGACAGCAAGGTTTCCTTCAGCTAAAAAAAGAAAATTACTTTTATTTTAATTGTACAAGTACACTTTGCAATGGAAAGGGAAGCAATAGTGTTGACCAATGATAATTGATAACTCTGCAAGTCAGAAACCACAAACTTTCTACTTGTTCCAAATAAAAAACTTGTATGTATTGCAAGCCTCTTGCAATCACTTCTGCTCAGCAACATTTATAATGTGGGAACTTCAGAACAACCTAAATTCACTATAACACGCTGGCAGTTGAGCTGCAAGGGACCAGAAGCAACACTGCAGAAGTCAGCAATCAACCGAACAGCACCAGTACAGGATGATACCAATAGAAATACCAAAAAAAGTCCCGCAGTAGTGCATTTGACTGTTGACACAGCCTAAAATGCCACCTCATCCTTCCCACTTTAGACTGAAGAAATTTAACAAAAGCTTTTTCCTCTTACCTCTTTGTTGCTGACTCCTGGGGGCAAAGTCCCATGCTTGTAATCCTCCAACAACTGCACAGCTTCCTTCAGACGACTCTGCAAATAAAACAGCAACATGGTCTGCAATGCTTGTCCTGCACTGAATCGTTTTATTGAAGGCAATGAATTCAAGTTATACAGTTATATCTTCTTTAATGGAAACCTTATGATGGCTGCTTTTACCCATATGATATAAAAGGAAAAAGGATGCATGACTTGTTTTGCTGGCTGGCACAGCCCTGTTTTGTATCTAACTACAGAAGTGATATAAAGGAATAAACAAAAGAGAAAATACAAAAAAGCCTCCTCCCCGCAATGCATCTATAGAAAACTTCAGAAAAACCTGAGAGTCTTCAGTGTGGTACCAGAGATCTGATATATTTTGGAGATGAACGAGTTCTTGCTTAAAGGTAGAAAATAGCTTAAGACAAAATGGATACACTCAGGTGCAATGTGGAATACCCATTTAAGACATTGGTATCACTCCATGCCAACTCTCAGATTAGTATCTCCCAGTGATGTCTACAGGGAAACGCTTAGATTGAAGACCTGACTTTGCTCCCACACCCTCTCCCAGTACAGGTACTGGGGAGGTATAGCTGAAGGGAAGAGCAAGGTAGAAGCCTGCACAGATTAAGCATCACCACTAAGAACTCGGTGCCCACTAAGACGTTACAACACAGCAAGTTTTAGCCCGATCTCAGCACAACTATATAAAGAAGAGCAGCTCCACTGGACCAAGAAGCATTTAACGGCACGCAAGGCAACGCAACAGCACTGCTTTGTAATTGCGCACTGAAGTTCAAGTCAAGTTAATTTATCTGAAATACCATGACATTTTCATATACTTCAGACAGATCTCAGAGTGCCACTATGCTGAACCGCTGACCTGTGCTGCTTTTTTTATGGCGCCTGTTACACACTCATTCAGACAGGGTTTTCACAACCAGTTATGTTCTCTCTAAAAATACCAAAGTCAGTCATCAGTGCAGTTAAAGTTAGAATCTGACTATCACTAGCGATTCAAATACATGCACATGTAAATAAAGATCTTCCTCACGGTGTGATAAAATAGAAGAATAAATACATTTCATGTGTTCAAGAGATCACAAGAGCATTAAGCCATGCTACCAGCCTGTCAGAATCACCAATTTACTCCCAGAACAGTTATTCATGTATATAGACATGTAAAAAAAGTGTTCTGCAGTTGAAGCAGTGAAAGTTTATATATACATATAATATTTTCAAGAATTCTATATCTAATAATTTCAAGAAATAGATATATTATGTGTATCTATATGTACTGAATTATACAGACTATGTGTATATGTACTCTATATAATAAATATATATTTCTTGAAATAAAAAAGAACTCACAGGGCAGAAGCAGACAGGTAGAAAGATTCTTTGATTAGTCCAAGCTAAAGAGGAACAAGTCAGGATACAAAGAGCAGCTTTGGTGGTGTTAAATCTGCTTATCCAAGCCTGCAGAAAGCACCAGATCACCAAGTAATGGCTCCCGAATATTTGAAGCCAAACAAATCACTCAGACAAACATTTTCAAAAGCCTCCTGCAGGTTATCTGTCATCCAGATGAGTAACATCATTGACTTCAGTTTGACATTTCTGCACTAGCTCTGTTGTTTTGGCAGCTGTTCTAATATTAGTGCTCGAGGACATTTCATAAATACAGAATATTTTGTCTAAAATTACATGTAGCGTGATGGTGGCTTATCTAAAGCCCTGTGGTTTTAATGTAATCATGCCAAGATTCTTCGTCGTCACTGCAAGCTCTGCTCTCACAACCCTCCTGTAAATAAGGCGAGCATCCCTGCGCTCATTACGAGCTCGCATCCATGGGATCAGTTGCAGGAAAATTACTTTTCTCCCTTTCATGCAAACATCAAAGAGTACTTTGTTGTTTCCTTGGAAGCGGCAGCAGTTATGCCAACCTGAAAGTGGCAATTAATGAATGACTATTGTCCTTAAAACACACAGGACATATGGAATAGTGGCAACTCCTTCACTTTGCAGAGCAAGTGGGTTGGGATCAGATCGACAACAATTTTTACAATGGCTGAGCTCATGTCATCAGCACCATATTATTTCCAGCCCTGGTATTTCATATATTTTATATATTCTGGCATTATTAGCAGTTACTCAGCAGAAGTGGAGAGTCTGTATAAAGACACCACGTGAGGCTTAGCATCAGATAGGAATGAATTCTGCGATAAACTATATATTCTTGGCAAAATGCGGGCTCAGAGATGGGGCTTGTTTGTGTTGGGTGCTAATGCTGAGGTCAGTGCTACCAGTCAAAGCTCACGGCCCTGTGTCACTACACACATGTAAAAAGTGATAAATTTTCTGTTTTCTGGCCTATTTCTGGGTGTGTTGTCCTGAAATTGGCTCCCTCTGACTCAGCCTGTCCCATGCTCCATGCCTGACATGCCCCTGTGGAAAGCGCTGCTGATCATCCTTCTTGCACTTTGCTAAGGCTCTTGCTTGGGACCTCCCAGAGCCGCTATGGATTTCTCCTACCAGATGGGGCTTAGGTCCACTCACAGATTCTGGCATCACCCTCGACTGCTGGCATGTTCATTCCCTGTCCCGAAGGGGACTAGGCTATATTGAGAGCATGAAGGATCTCAAAGAAATATAGTTAAGGCCAACACCAGACTATATTTTAGTGCTTGGTGCAACCACTTTCTTTTGTTCTTCTATTCCCATTTTACTGGGGCATTGTGAAATTCAGAAAACCATATTCATCAGTTTTTACAGATTTTACAAAGAGTATCAAACATGAAGGATGATTGAGTGTGTTTAAGAATCTCCCCTTCTTCTTCAAAGACTAGGCAATCACCCATTTCACCTAAAAAGCTGGCTGTGGAGACACTGTGCCTTGCTCCAAAAATCAGAGAATGTCTCAACACATAAAAGCTTTTGTTACAAGTTCAGAAAAAGCATTCACCCAACTCAAACTTTCTCCAACAGTGGTCACAAGCAAGTGCACAGGGAAAAGCAAGAAGGTGGCAAGCAGAAATAATGGCTCCCCTAAGCACCTTCCCAGTCTCCTACTGCTTTCAGCCAAGGCTGATCAGGTCTCTGTGGATTTAGTGATCTTCAGTGCATTTCTCCTCCAGCTGCTTGCTCTGTATCCCCTTGAACCAAAATGCCATCAAAATAGACGTAACAGACAAGCTGTATGTAGCAACAAAAATTTGTGTCTTAACTCTTAGCCCCCTTCCCTTATGTATACATAAACTAATCTGTCTTAAATTTAAAGTTATCTTAATAAAAAAAATAACATGCAAGTGACAGAGTGAATACACAAGTCCTTTCCTGGAAGGGGCTTGCATTTTTAGGAGCATAAGTAAGCGCGTCCAGAATACTTCAGTGGATACTGCCAGTCACTGGTCATACTTTTCCAGGTCTATCCAATATCCCAGACAGAGAAACGAGTCATTATTTAAGCCAAGTCCTCTTGACATTGGACAAAAAGGAAGAGTTATGAATTAGGATGATATTTTCTGGTGATGTAGCACTGGGTGATGTGCTGTTTCTCCAGAAGGGCTGAGGATCTCACACAAAAGAAAAGCTGACCTTGAGAAACGGGCACATGAGATGAAATCCAACAACATGGACACATAGCCATGCTCTTCTGGGCAGGCTCAAATTTCTGCAAGACTCTCAGGGCTCTGTAGGTGGAATAACCAACTACAAGAAAGACCAGTTAAGAGTGTTGGTTGATCACTGGAAAAATATGAAGCATTGCAAGCATAAGAAACAAATAGGATTTTCAGGCTGTTTCAGGCTTTTCCAACCTGTGAAGAAAAGTAATCATACAAGATCACCAAAGGACTTGAGCCTCTTGAAGTTGCTCTTGATAGCTCCTTGCCCTATTGAGCCTCATGGCTGTTTAAAAATATCATATTAGGAAAAAGCTATTACCCACCATGAATATCAATAAAATATAATTGTATAATATTGAAGACAGCCCAATAATCCAGAGGTGAAAAGCCAGACAGCTAAATGACTAACGACTGCAGATCCAGGGAAGACAACCCTTCTTGCCTCCAAAGCTAGAAAATAACCCAGGACTGCCAGCACAACATTCTGGAGAGCCATTTGTGCTCATTATTGGTATGTGTTTTTGTCACTGAAATTACCTACGCTGTGTGTCTTGCAAATTATCTCCACGGAACAGCATGTATCTCTGAATGAAAAACTGGAAGTAATAGATGAATGGGTCTGTGTTCTATTTTTTTCTCCTTCTCTTGAGGAAATCTTAGTAGTTACTATAACAACCCTGGCCAGATCCCATCTTGTTTAGTATGGTAACAAACAGAAAACAAAAAAGCCCGATTTTGCTTTTAAAATTGCAGTCTTCATGAATTTCCTCTTTCAGCTTTGTGGGGAGAGAGGGGAACTTTCTCAAAGAGTCCTAGACCAACACTGCTGATGGCTCCCAAGGTTGACAAAAGAGCGATACAGAAAGCAAACAAAAGTGTTAAACTTAAGGACTACATTAAGAGGACACCTTTCACATGGCTTGAAGGTGTTCAGGTAGTTTTAGCAAATGACCCACAGCCTCAAAATTTCGTTAGTGAAAGTACACAGTTGCCTTTTATCCCTTCTAGAAAAGTCAAGTACATTCTTTTAACCAGAGCTTCCAAAAAATAGGAAATAACTTTACAGCGTGCAACAGCTCCAAATGCCAACCAGCTCCGCTCCCTGGCTTTTAGCGCAATACAGCATTATTATGATAGTTGATAATGTCTAAGATTACACTTCATTTCCATTTTAACAGGGAAAAAAGAGGTCTGTCTACAGGTTGTGCTACTGATGCAATATTTATTGTTGCTTGATTCCTCTACTGTTATCTGTAGGAAGAAGTGTCACTTGAGTTTTTTACAGCAAAAAAAAAAAAAATGCAACCACAGCTTTTACTAGTATGTATCATTTCTTCCATACCCCTTTTCTCATAAAAACTAGAGCACTTCTAGTGGTGGATGATGGGGTCTCAGCTCTCACAATAGGGTGCTAGACAGACCATCTGCACCCGGAGGATGTTCTTACAAACCTAAGCCCAGAAGCAGTGCCAGGGATCTACCATGCTCAGCGATTCAGAAGCACAAACTCCACACTTTGTGCTCCACCACAGCAGCTTAAGCCACGTCCACCTGGGAAACACTACCCAACAACAACAAATCTTTGGAAAAAGGCTCAATCACTGCCTCATGCTGAGCACAGCTGGAAAACACCCGGTTTTTGAACTACAGCTCAGTTCACTGAGCCCATGAGAGGTATGCAATAGGCTACCACTGATCCATGAGCTTGGGTTTTATGGTTATGGCTGTGCTATTAAACAAGTCGAAGCCTGGGCACGAGCCTGCATCAACATGATCTCTGGCACAGTTTAAATACAGACCATCCAGCCCTCTGCCAAGTGATTGCCAGTCACAGTTTGGGAGTTACCATGGGCCAGGACAGCTGCCAGCATGCACCTTTTGGAGAGGAAGAGTGCTCAGCAGCATAGCACAAGCCACATCAGCTGGCTGCACAGCCGAAAACCAGTACCTGACTAGTTTGGTTGAACTGGCTTAGATTTAACCCGTAGGTTTTAGCGCAAAGAGCTAACGTAACCTCTTCTGCCCTGACTGAGGCCAACAGGCATTAACTCAGAAGGTCGTTCCCTGGAGTACACTTGCAGGACTACATCAGCAGAACGTTTCAGTCTTTGTAGAAAGAGCTGCTGAAGGATCACATTATTAGGGGTTTAGTTTGGCATGCCAAAGAAAGGAGGAGAAAGAACAAAACCAGAGATGCCAGCAGAACAGTAGCCCACATCACACTGAGCTGATGGACACCTCCAGGAATCCTTCATTGGCACCCGAGTCCCTCATACCCATCACTCCAGCACCTTGGCAGGATAGAGGACAACTGTGCTGGGTCTCATAGATGACTACACACATACAGATGCATCAGACACCTCCTTGGAGCACGTGAGCTCTCGTACTGATTTTTTCACCCTGCCCTCCTTGCTCAAGGGCACCCTGTTTCTGCCTCAAAGATCTGTGCCTTGTCTTCTGTTGTATCTCAGCCGATGCCTACACATGGCTTAGAGCTGCCTCCAGGAACCCATATGTGCACATACAGACCGTAATAACAGTCATTATGCTAGTAGCACTACAACATTACTGTTACAGAATCAACAGAAAAAGAGTCAAGTTTTGCATTCAAGGCTTTTAAGAGAAAATCCAATGATGGGACAGGGCATGCTGGAACAGTTTGCATCTCACAGCTCGTACAGGGCTTGTATCAGGGTTTTGAGGCTGCATTAGCCCAGTGATGATCTGCTGTGTGTCTGTGAGTTTCACTGGTTTCGGGTTCAGACCAACGATGACTTATTGGCATGTGATCCAAAGCAAGAGTCTTCTGGCCATCGGCACCACAAATTTGATGTGGGATATGGAAATCCAGCTGTGCTTGCCATCAGCAACTCAACAGTTTCTGATTTTGTCTCACTACTCTACGGATGATACATACGGCAGACTTGACTCCAGCTGGCCCTATTGTATTGGATCTACAGTGACAGACAACAGGAGCCAGAAACTTTTTGTTCGAGTAGAGCCAGCAGATGTGACACTGAATAAACACAGACAGTCAATCTGCTGAGTAAGAAGGTATCGTTCATATAAATAACATACATCTAATCCTACTTCCATTTTAAACCCAAATATGGGAATGCAAGATGCTCAGCGCTCTGTAGATTTATGCTTTGAACAATGAGATAAAGCAAAAGCAGATAACACACAGCCCCTCTGAGCTCAGTTTAATGCTTATTTCACTTTTGCTTTGAATTCTTTTCAGATCCACCGCTTTCTCCATGAAGAGCTTCCCACAGAGCATTAACAGTCTGTCCAGGCTAATGTCAGATGGGATAAGCTAGCCTTATAAAAATATCTGCTGGTCCCTACTGCTTCTCCCAATGGACCTTAATTACAGAGCAATTAAAAGTATTATTCCAGTCATTTCAACCTCACACATTTTGAAAACAGGCATTACACCCACTGAGGGGCTTCTCCTGGTTTCAGCAACAGGACTTGTTGGGCTTGACCTCTGAAATGACACGTTTACTGCTTATTGGAGAAGTTTGCAAATTTGCAGCTGTCAAAAAAATTATTTCATTAGAAAGCCTGTAATTACATGAATTAGCACACAAGAAAACCTGCTCTTTAGAGGTTACATGCAATATTGACACAAGGTCAGTGCCTTGTTTCAATACCTTATGCACTCAGAAAGCAAGTAAAATTGCTAGGTAAGTTTGATACAGAATTATTCTATCAGAACCCACTAAAGATAAAACTGGAGCAATTGGCTTCCCACTCCCCCTGCCACATGCCTCGCACAAGCATGCACTTTCTTTTTGAGAGATCACAGACTGCAAAGGATAGCTACAACATAATCCAGTAGTCAGAATGCATCCCTTGAGGATTAATGCTTAAGAACCTATAAAGACAAGGAGGTTTAATTGTGTTAAGAATTTGCTTTATTGAAAAAAAAAATTAGTAAGATAGGACTGTCACTGAGACTAATTATACTTGATATCACTGTGCTTGGTTTCCCCCACTCAGAGGGATCACTTCATCCTTCCTCAAAACACAGCCACCAGTAGGATGCAATGATGTAACACACAGGAATTTAAAAAAAGGATGTAGAAAGAAAATATTATTACATTTCCCTGCATTTTCCATGGGATTAACCTCCACTCTCATTACAGATTCATTTATCTGCCTTTTTTTTTTTCATTTGCTAGAGAGCTCCTCCAAGACAAACAGCAATTTATTTGTTCCCTGAGAACCCCAGGCCTGAAAGATGCAGCCACCTGTCAGCGGGAAGGAGCCCTCCGTAAATGGCTGCTTTCTCATCAAACCCTTTCTAGATTTTAGTTTGCCACCTAAATCATCAAATGAAACCCAACAGCCTTTTGCTACACGTATTTACAAAGTATTTTAAAGCACAAGATGAGATACACACAGCACAGCAAGTGGGTCAAATCAACAAAGCAGCTTTTGCGCTCTGAGAAGTGCTTCCCGTGACCCCAGGTGTTCATATCTCTTTTGCCAAGAGAGTTCTCTAGGGAAAGAGGGTTCATGTAGACTTCACGAAATGCACGGCAGAAGGCCTACTGAAGCATCATTATCGTGTAATTCAAATTCCCAGAGAAAATGGACAGAGGGCATTTCCTTCCTTGGACAGGCACCAAACCATTCCTGAAGTCCATGAAGTGCAGAACTATGCTTACTAGACCCCACAGAAGGGCACCAAACCTCCCTCTTTTGTTGAGCTTCAGTGTGGGGTCCAGAATTGCTTGAGGCACTCAGATCTTGACAGCTCTCTGCAGGATAAAAATGAGCCACTCTGATTTTGCTCTTCCCCCC
>VYXH01010303.1:191960-206602 GCA_013397275.1 Burhinus bistriatus
CCCCCCCCCAAGGTCTCAGCTTCTTAGAAGAACCTCATCAAAAGGTGTCTGGAAAAATTGAGTTACACCAGCTGACTACTCTGTACCCCCAACCTTACCAAACTCCACAAAAAACTTCTAACAATTTGAAAAGAGGACAACGGGAAGGTAGAAAAGCATGCGGCTGAGCCACAAGAGGGACCATTTCATCAAAGTTCAGAGCAGGTATTCAATTCACAGATAGCTTATCCAAGAGTCTAGACACCCTCCATATTCAATGGAGCATGACAAACAAGATAATTGCCCTCAAGGGCAGAAGAGATCCAGTTCTTTAAAAAGTAAGAAATTCACAAAGCAGGGAAAAAGTGAGCCTTTCAGGAACCTAAAATACCTGTTCTGGAACCAGAATTGCTTATTGCTGGAGGTAACAAAATGGGTAGACAGAATTACAGGCTTTGGGTACACAGTGAAAGCAGACTGAGTTATAGTGCTCAATTTAAATTGTTTCATTATACTACCATAAACATAGTGTGAAAGCGCTTACCCCATCCCAAATGTGAACAAAGTGCATTCTCCTTAAACCTGTTTTGTAACTGCAAAAAGTAAAATTACAAACTCGATTGAGTTCACTCCTATTTCCCCACTTTAGAGATACACAACAAGTAGATTTGAGAAGTCTGTCTTTTTTCTGTATTAATGCCATTGTAAAAACCAGTAATTTGGTCTTGCATTATGCACAGCAGGTTGCCCAGCTTAAAGTACACTACGTATATAGACACACTATAGGCTTCAATGGAGATTTGAGAAAGGTGAGGATTATTATTAGAACATAGAAACATTCCCAAGGGAAGAAAAATTTTAACAGAGCTGGATGGATGATCTCCACCCAACAGAATTTTCTTCCAAAAAGAGGAAAACAAAACAAGCTGAGGCATAACAAAATCCACCAAAAAGATGAGCAGAATCACCTGTTTCTTTTGTCCTACCAGAATAAGTTCTCTTCCAAGTGACCTCAACTCAGGACCTCCTGGTGTAGCTGCCTGGAGCCCAGGAACCCGTGTTTATCTTCAAATATCCCAAGCACATCCGGTCCCAGACATCATGTCCCAGAGCAGTAGGCTGGAAAGTGCACACCCTTATGGAAATCTACCAAATACCAACTCTGAAATGCTTTCTAGTGCAAATTAGCCTGATGAGAGAGGGGTGTTTCAATATTTGCCTGGATCCATATATTCCTGAGCCTCAGCTTCCTTACTGTCTTCAGGTATTTAATTAGCATTCTCAGTGCATGACAAAAATGGCCAAAGACAGTCTCCCTTGTCCAACACGCGCATTCCCTTTTGCATGCGAAGTATCCTCTCCTTCCCTCCAAAAATTATCATCAGGTAGTAAAGGCCCTTTGCATCCATTTATGAATTTCAGAATCAAAATTATGCAAATACATAAAGAGAGCTCACAAACAACACACAATGGCCTCTGCATCACCACGAAGACACACTAGAGAATTTCCTATGCTGTAAAACATACTCCAATATGCATTGTGTTGCGCTTAACACTAAACCTCTGCTAAGGTAAGAGCAGCACCAAGCCTTTAATGTGTACTATAGTTTTTATTCTGACATACATGCTTACATCCTCTTTAAATAGCAGCTTTAGCATCTGCAAAGTGCACTGCATCCCCATGTAATATTGCAGTTTTCATTCCCTTTTATCGTAACACGATGATGGCTAACAGTCTCTTTGGAATTGCGACGTTCTTTTGCTAGCAGGTTACATCTGCAGGCTGAGCTCCGTATCAAGGTTGGTGGCTTTTGAAAATTGATCTCAAACTTGATCTGAACCTGTGCTTTCACAAGAGAAAGTGTAATCTTTAATGTGATGGTGTAAGAACAGCTGCTTTATTATCTGCTGTTCTCTTAGGCACACATCCAAAAGGTACTCAAAATGAATGACACGATACATCTCAGATGTTTTTGAAAAAAGCTAGTTGATTTAGAAGGAAAAGATTATTTGCATCGGGTCTTTTTTTCCCCCTTCCATCACAGTGCGTAAGGAACTGGACTCAGTTCACCACCAGCTACAGTAATCAGTTCCACTCCCTGTGTTTTCAAAATTGTTTGCACATATATTTTCATCTTAGACTACTCCACCTCAAAAAAAAAAGTTAAAAAGAGAAAAGAAAAAGAAAAAGGCAGCTGCCCTTCACTGAAAGCAAAACCCTAGGTTTTCCAGCCAACAGGCAGAATTTAAGATCGTCAGTAAAAATGTTTCTTCTAAAGGATTCCCCACAAGTATTAGCTCAACATTTTATGAAAGCAGAGAAATGCAGTAATGCTGGACAACACTAAATGAAAGATAAATGAGCCAGAAACCCAAAAGACTGTTACAAACAGGATAATAACTAAGGAAAAACTACAACACCTTGCTCAGAAAAGGTCTTCTTGAGTGCAGCCACTGAAAAACTGTGGTGCGAACCCACCCAGCTATTACTGCAGCCCATTTCCTCCACAAAGCATTAGTATTTGCTCTCTCATCTACTCATCTGCATTTTTTTCTTGCAGGAATTTTCCTTCTGAAAAGAAGGCATCACTGGCAAGTTTGACTGAAACCAGTTCAGGGTCTCACCAGCTACTAGAGGGAGATGCGAGACTGACAGGTGTGGATTCACTGATGTCTAATAAAGAGCAAGTTTCTGCTACGGATTTAACAACACTCAGCTGGGCAATCAATCAACCATGAGACACAAATCCACTGGAAACCTGGCTTCATCACTTCTGCTGTTCACAGAAGAAATTGTTTTTAATCCAAACCTGTCTAATAAACAGTACTTTCAGAAAACAAGGCGCATATACATTACCTCAGTAACAAAGAGAGTGCGCGGATCAATGATGTCCAAGAAGTGCCTGAATCTGCCATAAAATGAAGTCTGGAAGACAGGAAAAAAAACCAAAACGTGTTCAGTTAGAAACTGCCTTTCACCTCCTGCAGAGAAAGGTTTTATTTCCTCTGCAGAACTAAGTAGCAACTAAAAAGAAATAATAGAAGCTATTCACTGGTAATTTCTGATAGAAAGCCGGAAAGGACCCTGCTAATAGCAGCATTGCTATTAACAGGATACCAATATAGATGCTTTAATAAAGTGATGGTATGAAGCTGCTAAAACACCTTTTACTTTTTCCCAGAAAAAGACACATTGCTTGCTTAACCCTCCCTGTGGGACTCCTGGGAGGTGTCTCAGGCCACAAAAACCCAACAGCGCTGCTCCAGACCTCCCACACTGAGAGATGCTGTCAAAGGAATTCCCACCCTGCAATGTCTTTAACACCATCCCTATGTTGCTTGTCCTCATTCCCACTAGCACCCATCTCGCAGGACCAGCAGCACCACAGGGTCCCTGATTTGGGGGAGACTAGTGTGAAGAAACTCCTGCACCCATACACTGCTGGAAAAAAAAGGTATGTGAAATTATATTTTCAAATGCTCTAAAGAGTTTAAAGTTTCAACAAGGGATCACGTAGTTTTCTCCTTGATGGGAAGAATGAGAAGATAAAACATGAGACTAAGTACAAATCCACTTTTATGTTTTACATTTACTGCAGAATTGTTCAGGCACTAAACTAGGGCTGGGTTTCATTGTGCCAGTCCCTACACAAACACAAAGCAGAAGATGGACTGTGAACCTTAACACATGCAAAAGAAACCATAACTTTATGGTTTGGGCTTATTCTTAGTTGCACGTTTGGAAAAATCCAACCTAGATGTGCATGCATAGGCATGATGCTGGACAAAAGCTGGTGAAGATGCCTTTGTCAGGAGCAGCAAAAGTGTCTGAAGGACCAGAAGGGGATCCAGAGAACTGGGAATGCAGTCTGAAAGAAAGGGGAAGGGGTCTGTGAAATAGGCTGGAAAGATCATGGGCAGCTCCAAAGGAAAGGAGAGCAGTTTTGTCTCAGTATTGGGGGGGAGGGAAATTTAAGCAAGCCCAAAGCACAGGACCATGAAATATTGCTATATTAAGAACACTCAGGATACATGTACATCATCACTCAAACATCGGTCTGCATTCTTTTATCAGGATGCAGGTGTAGGCCTCATGCCAGAGTTGCCTTAGTGTAGCCTAAACTCTCATCTGGACATCGACAAGGCCAAATGGACATGGGGCAGCCTTGTCCAGCAGCTGCTCTTTCTCCTGTGGCTTCTCCCCAGCAGAATTTGTACCAGGAATTTGCAGCCCAGCGCGGTTGCAGAAAGGACACAGGTCACAGACCTTCAGGTGCTCTTGAATATTGGTACCCCTTTACCCTGGCTGCTCTGCAGCCATGTGCAGGCAAATCTCTTTTTGCGTTTAATGCAGAAGCGTGCTATAAATAAGACTGGAATATGGATAAAGCAGTGAGAATGGCATTTAATCACAGCCTGGCATAATTTTATGAAACATGCTGGTGGTTCTCTGCTGAATCCATCGAGCGCAGAGAAATACCAATAATGCTGCCTACTTATTCAGGCAGAAATCCCTCTCTAATGGCAGTTTCCAGCAACACTGCTGTCCACCACCTCACGTTGCAACACCCCGTTCTCAGCTGCTTGCAAGACTCTCTGCTGTTATTTTTCCATGTTCCGCACTAAAAAAAGAAAAACCCACAACTAAACAAAATAGCTTCACATAACTTCAGAAAAAAAGCCCAGTGGTTTTTAATTAGCATTGATTTAATTAACACTAATTCTAGTACTTTCTAGCTTTTGCGAGCTTGACATTTTGCTGCCTTACTTTTATTTTCAGCATAAAGATCTCTGCAGATGCCACTGTCCTCCACATCACTACTGCCCGATGCTTGCCAGTGGTGCAGGGAGCGACATGACTAACCCATGACTCACCTGGTCCCTCCTCACGTTATCCTGAGCGCTCCCACGTACCATCGTCCCTCTCCCACTGCCCATCCTTCTGCACTTGTTCAACGCCAAACAGCAGTAACAGAATTCAGAGCAGTTTTAAGTACATTGTTTAAACAAGAACAGAAGGGGAGGATTTTTAAATTTAACTGGCCTCGACTTCTCCACTGCCTTTATCATTGTGATATGCATTTCACAGTGAGAAAAACAATATTAACTAGAATTAAATAGAACATCAGTATTTTACATCCACTTTACAAAGATATAATTGACAGTATAAAGCACAGGGAAGGGCGAATGAGACCGTAAGTTCAAATGTGCATGATGTAAATGTTATTTCAGAAGTACAGATTTAAATTTGCAAAGCTGCAGGGGCTCTCAGGAAGTCAGTCCTGTAGCCCAGCGTTGTTGGTTGTTTGGCTCAGGTACAGCCCTAGTCTCCTGCTCTGATCTTTGCCTGGTGCAACCACAGCAACACCCAGCTAAGGACACGTTTCAGCAGCTCAAACCCATCCTGCCGCAATCCCGTTCCCACACCCCCTCCTATTCTCCTGCCCTGTGCCAGTAGTAACACTCACCTGTTGCTGCAACCATCTGATCAGGGAGCTAAGAGTGCCAAAAGTCTAATCCTTAAATGAGGGATTCATTTTCAGGTGGTGGTGTTGCCTGAACCCATTCCTTCTGTAGTCAGACAAGCCCCAGGGTAAGGGCCGGACCATTCAGACGGGGTCAGGACAACAGTCCTGACTCAGGCTCCCATGGAACTGCACAGTAAGGTCCAGAGCAAAAAAAATAAAAATAAAAAAGCCAATTCTACCATGCAGAGCTGCTGACCATTCCTTCAAATGCTTATGGCCAACATTCATATCTGTAAGTACACATACACACAAAACCAAACAGAAATGCTGCAACCCAGTAAGGGAAGAAGTGCTTTTCCAGCCTGATGAAACGTAAAAGATCTATATGAGGAAGTCTTGGGGCTTTCTGAAGGCTTTCTCCAAGAAGCAAAATTGCTTTATCCTCCTAGCCTTCTTCCTGGAAAAAGAAAAGTCTGAATATACAGGCTAGGCTAGAAACCAAACACGGACAAGCAGCAGGCACTGTGCTATGGGCTTGCTAGGAGATGATGGCCAAAGCATCCTTTTCTCAGATACCATAAGGCACTTCATGGTGCAAGGTCACCTAGGGCCAACCACTTGTCTGCCAGAAGACAGGACTGTTTGAGTGCTTACTTCTTTCATCCCTACTTTAAAAAAAAAAATAAATAAATTACCCTCTTGCTACTGCTACTTCGAAGAAAGGACAACAGGAACACACATGTACTTCTTCCCTAGGCTGAAACACACGGCAGAAGCCAGTTCTCAAGAACATCTCTGACCATCAGGGATGCACAAAGAGACCAGGCAGGTAGACCCCAGCTTGAGTCCATCCTCGCTCCCCTAAGGCAGGCAGCAAGATCCAAGTCATCAGCTGTGGTTTCCACTTTCCTTTTGCATTACCATGAGCTTTCTAAAATGCAATTACATAAACATGCTTTTCCTTCTTGCTCTTATGAGCCACCTGGAAGTGAAAAACCCTCTTAAAAGTCTCCCACAAAGGGGATTCTGGTGCTCAACCACCACCCAACCTTTCCAGCAGAATGGCTATTGTCACCCTGAGGCTCAATCTCCATCACAGCGATTGAAGGCAAAGCCTGCCTGCTCTCTTTCTCAGATCCCAAGAAACAGGAGGAGCTGCAGTCCCATGACAGTGAGTTATCCTTCAACGCATCGTGATCAGCTCAACATGCTCGCAGGTCAGCTCAACATCCCTCATCACCACCACAGGACAGCACAGCAGAAGATAAGCCATTAACAAACTTCTCGCTCTTACTGCCTCTAGTCCTAGTTTTTTTTCAAACGAGGCAACTGCATTAAACCTCATTCACTCCCATATCCAGGCCAAGATTTTAAGGAGAGCAGCTTTGTTAATCAAGCAACTGGAGAAAAAAACAAACAAACAAAAAACAACCACAACCCCACATTCTAACTGGTAAAGAAGCACTTTCCCCATCCCGCTTCTCCCCCTCATGCACACACAAGCTGGGCTTGCTTGCAATCAAAAACCTAGGGAAAAAGCAGCAAATAAAGCTCAGCCTTGGACAGGGGACAGCAACATCAAAGCGAGATGAGTGGCAGAGTGGGATGCGTGAAAGTCCCCAGTTCTACATCTAAAACATCTCAAAGTCAATTCACAGTGCCATGCCTTGTTTCAAGAAAAAAACAGCCCCAAAAAATAGAGGAGTATGAGTTTGAACAAGTTTTGGGTTTTTTTAACTCTGATGAATGAGAACCTCATTTTTTCACAACAAAAGCATTCTTTCTGTGGTTTCTCTGAGAACCACATAAAATGGAACCAAATTCAAACCAAGAGCAAAGTTGTCTTCTTGAGGGCGCATCCAAACATCATCACTGCCTACTTCACTGCTCACCCCTCCTAAGCAGCAATGTATTTACTACGACTGTACAGCCCCTGCCTAAGCAAAAAATACCCTTTTTTCACTGCTGTCTAGCTATGGGACTATGTTTTTTCTTTTCAGACGAGTATGGAAGGCTGCTTCACTGCCAGACCTTGCTGGTTGCCTTTCCATCATACCAGTCAGTTCCTGCTTCCCAGGTTTAGTCTCCTGACTAGAAGCCATCAGAATTTTAATTAAAGATTGGTATTTGTTTTCACAAAGCTGCATGCAAAACAAAAGGCAAAAAACCGCCAAATCCTAATTATTCAGAAATTTAGGAGCAAATTAAATCAGATCCAACTGTTGCATCTGAACTGCAGCTCAAGACGCCTTCACGAACATAACCACAAAACTGAACTCACAGAACAAATAAGGATTTTGCTCTCCAATCTGATTCAAATACTTCCCTGCAAATACCAACAGTCAAAATGCAAGAGACTGTTTTGCAGACTGACCACAGACAAGAAGCCTTCAAGAAGGGCTTCCCGGCTCCAATGAACTAAAAAAAAAAAAATTGGTTCCCACAGAGTTCTCTCAACTCAGAGACCACCTGAACACCTTTACTTTCATTTATGTACTGACATTTTACACCTCTCTCTTGCACTCGGGCTTCACTGAGCACTGCAACACTTTGTGTGATGCGAATATTGTGTTTAACCGTGAATAAAAGTGATGAAAAATAAATAAAAAAAACATAACAAAATTATTTCAGCTTAAAATTCATTTAACTCCCAAATTATTTTCCAACATCAAATGAATCCATTGCACACTACTGGTTGTCTTTGCTGCACTCCAAAGCACCAGGTAAAGAAAGCCAAGTGACAGAGCAGGCACTGACCTGACCTTCTCAGTTTTCTTACAGGACCTTTTGGCTCTGCTAAGAGGAATGGAGTAGCCCCTACGAAGAAGCTAATTTAAAACCATTGGAAGAAATAAATTCAAAAACATGTTACAGAGACATTTTTCTTATTCCTTTCTCTTTATTATCCAAAAAAGCTATTTAAAAATCTGGTGTTAATCTAGATCAGTCCAGACACTGCCAGATCATACTGGGCTTTCTACAGCAAAGAGACGCCTCATTGAAAGCCTCAGCCTCAGGAAAAGAAGAGACTGACTCAGGTGAAGCGCAATACTGCAGTTTCTAGTTTTTATGCTTTTCTTCTGTAACTGCTTGAAGTTCTGCCATTGCTAACAAGCGTTTACCTCCCTGGCTATGACTGCTTTCTTTTTAACCTCTGTTAGAGGGCTTTAGGATACACAAGGTAGCTGGTGCCTTTGTACATAACAGAATTATCTCAGCAAAATGGTGCTAAAACAAACTCCTGGGGTGCAGGACAAGCAGGGAAAGGCCAGGCATTGTGGCAAGTACTTGCCCACGGTCCATATTGTAAATCCTTATGCTTAGAGGACCACTTTCAGCAGGTCATCACGAGGGAGCACCCTGGACACCTGCAACTCAGATGGCCAAGGCACTGCTCAGCCCTTCTCCTGCCAGCTACTGCCTTGTCCCAGGCTCTGGCAAACAGATGCTCATTCATTATTACAAATTCTAAGAAGACAGAGTTTGATTTTATTTGCCTTTTAAATGCCATTTCAGTGCTAAAACAGTGTTATTCCCTGTTCCAACTTGTCTTCTTTTGCTGTACATCATACATGAACTGCTTTCTTTTCCCATACCTCCTTCTGACCCCTTCTTCTCCATCCTTTCTCCACCATTCCATGACCATGATCATCTAGTAAGGGGAAAGCAAGGTATTTCCACCACCCTCCAAGGTTTGAACTGGACACACCAACTCTGCAAACCAACAGTTACTAGGACAAGCAAAGGAGATGAGAGGATCAAGCCCCAGGGCACAGTAACAGCCAGGGACTGTTCAGTGCACCAGCACAGCGGCAGCCCTACAGCACGCTGCAGTCAACCAAACCCAGATTTAAGCGCGAGTTCAGGATGGTTCCTTTTTAACAGGATCATTTCCAGCTCTGGCTGTCATACTCCTGAAAGGGATGGAGCTTCCAAGATGTCTGTAAGTTTGACCTTCAGCTCCCAAATATCCATGCGTGGTCTTTTTCACCATTTTATTCCTGTAACATCTGTTGTAGTAAACAGTTATCTGGAAAAAAAACTGAATAACACAAATTTCCTGTGATTAACTGCGGCTATTTTGGGACCACTTCTCACCAGCCTGCAAGCAAGATGAAGTTCTGCAAAGCGGCTGGAAATATTAATTCCCTTACACGGCACAGCAGTTCATAGCGACCAGAGGAGTACGTTACAGAGCCAGCTCATTTAAGCGGCTGTGCTGCAGGCCATGCAAGATCCAGCTGACTCCGAGATAAGAACGAGAAGGAAACCACTCCTTGCAGGCTCAAGAAATTTGAAGAAGGTCAGCGAGAGATGGGTAAATGACCATGAGCAAGCACTTGTTTATCACCTTAAAGAGGGCAAGTATTCCTCAAAATTGTATACTAGGCAGTCCTGGGAAGAACACGAGATATGCACAACTTTTTACCAATTTAATTACAGTGTGATTTTTAAAAGGATTTAATTAAGCCAGAGCAAAAGACATGCAGACTTGGGGAGTTTTTTTGAGCTAAAAAAGAAATCAGGCTTACGTCAGCTTTAAATTAATTAGGAAGAGATTTAAGCTAAACCAAACAAAATTAAGAAAATTCAAGCCATTGAGCAGCGGGACTCTGGCACAGTACAGCTGGACACCAGAGCTGTGTAATTGCACACACGCTTGCATTCCAGCCCATTACACGTTTAGGCTAAAACTACGGACTCTCAACCCTTTGATAGTTTCAATTTGACTTTACAATATTAAACAGCCAAGAGTGTGTATAGGAATAGCTCCTGCATCTCAGTAACTTCAGTTACCTGCAGTGACAGGTCTGCTCATGAACACAGATGGGACATGACATGGAAACCTTTCACGGGCATTATATGGAGTAGTAGGGGTTTACATCTTGTAGCACAAGAAACAAACAAACTCCCTGTTTAAAATCCAATCCTGGCTGATATAGATGTAAAAAAGCCAACGGATGGCTTTTTTGGCAGGTTCTGTGAAGTTAACAGATAAACATCAAACCCAAAGGTGTCTGTATTTCCTCTTCTCCTCTGCAATTCATCTTTAAGCATGTGTTTGCAGGACCCAATAGACTGCATAGGATAAACAGGGTCAGCCCATCTTCAGGGCTGAGAAAGCCACGTTTGGCGACAGCAAACACCATTTAGCATATGCCAACCTCATCTCAAGCAGCTTGTACATGCTGGGCTGGACCTGCACATACACAAGAATCAAAGCAGCTATGAACAAACCTTAAACATCCTTCCACAGCCTTTTAAGAAAAGCCCTTCTCCATAATGACGACCTTTTAGAAGAGAGGGGTTTCATTCCATTTTTTCGAGTGGAAAATAACATTACACTGAGCAGCACGAGGATAAAGTTCTGTGTTAACATTACGATACAGCTCTGGTTCCTCCCGCTGCCTGTACCAGGGCTTTCAGCCCTCGTATGCAAGCAGCAAGCACATTAGGCTCCTGAGAGGCGTATCTAATGAACAGCATCTTTATCTGTGTGTTATTGCAAGGATTATCCTGGACATAGGAGGCACATGGTTTTGCTAAGGGGGGTAGTAAACCCTGGTTGTGCTTTAAACTTACCAGATTAAGTATATGAAGAGCAGGAAATAATGATTTTTAGCACTAATGTCCTTATAAGACATTTCTGAGATTAGCACGTGTTGAGTTCCAACATTTAAAGTATCTGCAAGGTCAAGCTCTGACAACAGCACATCTCTAACGATGCTGTTAATATCACAGTCATAGAAATGGCATGTTTGGCCAACAGAATAAAACATCCTAAGCACATCATGTACTCCATGACCGTACGTACAGGCTGAGCTGTTCAAGGGATAAAAGATGTTTACTGTTCTGATTTGTGTTTATTCCCCTTTATTTCCCTCTCCTTCCCCTGAAGGATCTAAGATCTGTGACTTCTTTTTATTATTATTATTATTATTTCCTTCTTAGTAAAGAGGACAAGGCATGCTCATGAATTCTGCTTGTTGAGATGACCACTCTTGACTTCAGCTGGGAAGGAAGTCAGGTCACTTGTTTGGTTTCCCCTGTGCTTGCAGTCCTCCCTCACTAGCCAAGACAACCTTATGTTACTTTTTAGAGGGCTGACCCCAATAAAAACATCAGAGTTTAACTGGCACGATCTTCCTCCAGCAGTTAACACCCCTGGTTAGCAATCAACTGCATGCACACCTTTAGACCCTTGCTGGCAAGGTCTCCTCAGCTCTTCCGACGGAAAAAACAAAAAGCATTTATTTTGCCCAGGGTAAATGCCTGGGCTACAGGCAGAGACTCCAGAGCATTGGGAATAAACCTTTAGTGCTTTGGCTCTAAAAGAAGCACTTAGAAAATCCTTTTAGAAAAACAAAACACAAAACAAAAAACAGGAGTATGCCTAACAAATTAGAACTACTCGTCAGAAAATTAAGTTCTTATCACACAGTCTCAAGCCTAACGTCCTCGTTTCTTCTTCTTCTTTTACCTAAAAATAGCCTGCTTCCATTGGGAGGCAGAGGCTCCTTGCAGGAAAGAAACCCAAAAAAAAGTGACTCAACAGAACGCCACTTGCCTGAAGATCAAGAAAAACAAATGAAGTGCAAAACAAGGGAGGGGAAAAGGGGAATTTAATAACCTCCAGAGGTAGTGCTGGGGATGGACGTCTTCTGCCTGCTGCCCTAAATTCTGCTCAGCCACTTTCAGGAGGCTCTGGGTCACAGCAGGGGAAGGAAACTACCGTGTCTCCTCTGAACCAAATCCCCAGGCAGCAGAGTTTGCTCTCCAAGGTTTTTGTTCTTAACACACAACTTCTCCTTGTTTTCCCCCACAGGGACAAAGATGCTTAGCACAGCTCCCTCCATCTCTTCCAGCCCCAGTTTTAGTCAAATCTCCCCTTAAGTAGCTCCAGACCTGCTCCCAGCCAGTTTCAGAGGAAAAGTAAATGCTGTCATCACACAGGGCTACATCTAGAATTTAAACAACCACCCCAAGCGTCACTAATACTTTCCAAACAAGTAAGGCATGCTTTGTCAGCTGGACCACTAAAACCGAGATCTTATAAACAGATAAAACCCTGCAAGAGGCCACTAAAAGAATGGGAAAGGCAGAGAGCTGCAGGGAAACGCGCTGAACAGCTGACAGAAAAGGATCGTGTTGTTTAAGGTCCACCAGTCCCGCAGGCTCACACAGGTATTCCTCCCCAGCACTGGATACTGAAGGTTGGTCACAAACACCAAGGTCAAGATGGGGGAAATAACCATAACTTCCTGACCCAAAATGAAGGACCTCAGCTCTGCCAGGTCGTGTGATGGGAGCAGGCACGCGGCTGCAGCGCTGATGGGGCAGGCTGCCATGTCCCAACCTGAGCAGAGCCAACCACAGGATCTGACTGGGTGCCCTAGGCCCCAGCAATACTTGAGCCTCTCTTGCTCTGCGACCCCACAACGCTGCTGGTTCTCAGACTGGGCTGTCCAGCTGTGCTTCATACATGGGCAGACAGAGCAGGAGAAAACAGGGGAGCGCAGGGTTACAGCCAGCAGGACACCAGCACCACGACCCATCCTACAGCTCCCACTGGACCTCCACACTGCTTTGCAGAAAATTTTACAGGAAAGGAATAAAACCACTAAGGAAGAGAAGGGGAATGATTTCTGATGCTTGGTGTGGCCCTCTGGCAAAGCACCCCTAAAGCATCCAGTAGCAAGGGCACTTTTGCTGACGGGCAACCCTCACCCCAGATCTGGGCCGTGGTGGAAATGCACCCGGCTTGTCTCCCAGGAGTGGCAGCGAGGAGAGAGGACATCTCCGCTCAAACACGCACGCAATCATTAACATCCTGCCATACCCCTCGAAACATTTTCTAAATGTTGCTACAAGTGACAGTCGCTCCTTAATGAACAGAACGCACCGATTCTGTGCCTGACTTGCTGCCAAGTGTGCCTCGAATCATCTGTGGTGTCTAGAAGGGAGTAGCGTCTCCTCCTCCTCCTCTCCTTATTAAAAAGCTCCGTCTCCCCAGCCTGAGCATCCCTCAGATCACGCAGCTGAGCAGGCTCCCCGTGCAGGGAAGTCACCCCTTCTTTGCTGCAAAAGATCTGTTGCTCTAAGGAGGTCTCCCTCCCAAACATGACCTCCCGAACAGGGGTAAGGCAGTGGGGGAAAAGGCACATAGATCCACCACTTAAGAGCTTCTCCCCCCATGTGAAATTGGCAACTGGACTTCTCAGCAACCCAAAAGGGTGGCTTTGGTCAAGCCAAGCTCTGTGAGCTGCAATTAGCAAGTCAGATGGTTGGCAAATAATGGTCCCATACAGATTTTGTGTGGATGGTGGGAAGAGAGTCTCCTTGGAGACTGCCCCTGTGGTGGGAGGGGGGACACACCTATTAACAAGCAGACTCCTGCTACTCGCTCTTGATTTGGTAATTGCAATGGCTCATTCCTTTCCAGAGGGGTCTTACCCAGCTCAAGAGCGACTGAAGCAGGTTTTACGAACTTTGTCAGATGTACTGAAAGCCTGATATGGCTCTGCAAGAACGAAGAGTGGTCTCTGTCAGCCACACCACAGCAGTGACCCCGCAGACAGCTTGTGAACAGACACCGTGGCTGCGCAAGGCGGCAGCAGGGGTGAGCTGCTCTGACCTCTGCGCCAGCTCTCCTCACCCAGGGACAGCTGCTGTGGGCTGCAGGCCTTCTTCGCCATTCCCCAGTCATCGGGTACCAAGGACGGGGCAGCGCTGCTGCACGGGTGCCGCTTTCTCACCTCTCGCGTCGTCCCAAACCACGTTTCCTCAGCGGCCACCTCAGACACCCCACACAACGCCATTTCAGGGGGATCAGCCCCTGCCCAACCACCACCCCGACCCCACAGGGGCAGCCGAGCGGCCACGTGAGCCCATAGCCCCGACAGCCCGTTGCGAGGCAGCTGAAGTGCCCACCCGGGGAGCAGCCCTGGTCCCCACACCCACACAGATCCCATCAGGAACCCCTCCCACCCTGGGCCCAGCCTAGGGCAGCTCCTCACCTCCCTGCAACCTTGGGCTCGCCGCCACCGCCGCTGGGGCAGGGCCCAGCCCTCGCACCTACGGGGTGGGGGGCAGGGAAGGACGAGGCCGCGCCGTGCGCTGGCAGCCAGGACCCCCGCCCAATCCTAGTGGCGGCGGCGGCGGGACTCGAACCCGCGATCCTGGAGCTTCGCGCTC
>VYXH01010303.1:206978-258887 GCA_013397275.1 Burhinus bistriatus
GGGGCCGGGCCCTGGGCTGGCTCCCCTTGCCCATGCCCTCCAGGGGAGCACGAGGCCCCAAGGTTTGGGTCGAGTAGGGCCTCCCTGCTGCTCCCGCACGGGGTAGCCCTGCATGGCGTCAGGGCTCTGCGGGGGCCATGCACAGCGTATCTGAGTCTCCCCCTGCCTCTGCTGCCACTTCTCCTTGTCAGTTCTCCTTTTTGCAAAATAACGGTGTAGTTTAGCAACTCACAGAGGTGTCTGGGGCAACCAGCCGCGCCCGGATGACAGAGCTCCGTTCTTCCTGCCCTAAAAACACATACACCTCATGGCGCGTGTTTCTGACCACGAGGGACTCACTCCAAAATGTTCTTCCTTTTTTGAACACAAAACACCGTTTTCTCCGTGACACCAACACAGCAGCCAGAATATGGGTAGTGATAAGAAGATGCACAGGAACATGACGTGGATAGCAGGCATTTGCCTTAATTCTGAAATTGAACAAATAATAATACACAGAAAGGTGAAAGCCCAAAAACTTCTGAAAAAACCCTCACATTTCATCATTTCCTTGTGGAAATACATATTCTTACTTGATGGGAGCCTAACAATTGCTACCAACCTTTAAAATACGTGATTAAAAATAAAGAATAGGAAACCTGGAAATAAGTTTACTTTGATGCAGACTTATTTGTCGAGTTCCTCAGCGTTACGATTTGTGGAGATAAAGGCAAGGTCATGCAGGGCTGGGGGCAGAAGGGGTGCACACGAAGCGATCTCCAGAATCCTCTTCCCTAGATTAGTGGAATAAGAAGTGTCTGGCCCTTCAAATGCCGGTGAAATTGTTTGGAGGATTAGGATCAATTCTCCGAGGAAGAGCAAAGGGCCAGCAAATAGACTGGAGATGGGGATGAAGCAGGGAACGCAGTCAGGGTGTAAGAGGAAGGCTTGGCACAGCAGAAGTAAAGGCAACAGATTACAGAGCAGGTCAGAAACAGATTTTCCAGCTAAGGAGGAATTAAACAATATACCTGAAAAAAAAAAAATCCCTTCTTTTTTGCTATGCAGGGAAAAACATGAACATCACAATGTTTTGCTGTAGGGATGCTGCTGCTCTGCTGCATGGATGCGGTGCTGATTTTTTTTTCCTGCTCTCTTTCCATCTGCAAAACCAATTTCTGTTTTTAAGCTAATTCACTGCTGATCCCCTTCACTGAATCTCATATCTCCTGCAGCTTCGGGTACAAAAGGGAACAGAAAAGGGGCCTGGCGCAGAGCCTGCTGCAAGTACGGCACCTCTGGTTGTGTCCAAAGTACTTACGCCATGACAGCCGGCCATTCAGTGGGCGAGAGGCTCTGTGAGCTGCCGCCCGGGCAGGGAGCTTGTGCCATTCCCCAAGCCTCGTGCTGTCTTGCTGCCGGGTCTCAGACAGCCCACTGCCTTACAGCCTCAGCCCCTTGGCCACGTTTTGTCGACGGGGAGTCCCGTGGTGTCACTGAGGTTATGGGGGAAGAGGTGAACCGTGCTTTACTGGAGCTTTAACCTGCCATGGGAGCAGACACTACAACACGCACCCCGAGACAGCACACCAAAGCACACATCCCTACCTACCCCTTGCACCGGCACAAGGAGGGAGCTTCTACCAGAAGAGAAAAGTGACATTTTTTCATTTCTTGTTCCTTTTCCTTTAGAGGTACTGTTAAAATCAAGTTGTTCCTTCCTGCGCTGCACCAACCTGCTCCCTCAGGGCTACAGGCTGCTGGCAGGCAGCATCGCCTCTCCTTTTGCCCTCTCCCTGCCTTGTTGTGTGCAAGCATGAGAACACAGCTCTCCCCAGGAACAGATAGATAGATGATGAGCAAAGATCTGGTCCAACAACAAATCCTGATTACTGGAGCATACCCACTGCTGTCCTTGTACCATGTCCTCAGAGTTAATGGTTTGCTTACTTTANCGCGGGCGCGGGGCAGCATGGGAAATGGAGTCCGCAGCGGGGCGAGGGCCCGGGGCACGACGGGAAATGTGGTTTGGCGGGAACCTGAGGGGAGCCCCAAGGGGGGAGTCGGGGCAGCGGGGAGAGGGGGCCCTCCTCGGCTCGCGGGGGNCCGTTCTTCCTGCCCTAAAAACACATACACCTCATGGCGCGTGTTTCTGACCACGAGGGACTCACTCCAAAATGTTCTTCCTTTTTTGAACACAAAACACCGTTTTCTCCGTGACACCAACACAGCAGCCAGAATATGGGTAGTGATAAGAAGATGCACAGGAACATGACGTGGATAGCAGGCATTTGCCTTAATTCTGAAATTGAACAAATAATAATACACAGAAAGGTGAAAGCCCAAAAACTTCTGAAAAAACCCTCACATTTCATCATTTCCTTGTGGAAATACATATTCTTACTTGATGGGAGCCTAACAATTGCTACCAACCTTTAAAATACGTGATTAAAAATAAAGAATAGGAAACCTGGAAATAAGTTTACTTTGATGCAGACTTATTTGTCGAGTTCCTCAGCGTTACGATTTGTGGAGATAAAGGCAAGGTCATGCAGGGCTGGGGGCAGAAGGGGTGCACACGAAGCGATCTCCAGAATCCTCTTCCCTAGATTAGTGGAATAAGAAGTGTCTGGCCCTTCAAATGCCGGTGAAATTGTTTGGAGGATTAGGATCAATTCTCCGAGGAAGAGCAAAGGGCCAGCAAATAGACTGGAGATGGGGATGAAGCAGGGAACGCAGTCAGGGTGTAAGAGGAAGGCTTGGCACAGCAGAAGTAAAGGCAACAGATTACAGAGCAGGTCAGAAACAGATTTTCCAGCTAAGGAGGAATTAAACAATATACCTGAAAAAAAAAAAATCCCTTCTTTTTTGCTATGCAGGGAAAAACATGAACATCACAATGTTTTGCTGTAGGGATGCTGCTGCTCTGCTGCATGGATGCGGTGCTGATTTTTTTTTCCTGCTCTCTTTCCATCTGCAAAACCAATTTCTGTTTTTAAGCTAATTCACTGCTGATCCCCTTCACTGAATCTCATATCTCCTGCAGCTTCGGGTACAAAAGGGAACAGAAAAGGGGCCTGGCGCAGAGCCTGCTGCAAGTACGGCACCTCTGGTTGTGTCCAAAGTACTTACGCCATGACAGCCGGCCATTCAGTGGGCGAGAGGCTCTGTGAGCTGCCGCCCGGGCAGGGAGCTTGTGCCATTCCCCAAGCCTCGTGCTGTCTTGCTGCCGGGTCTCAGACAGCCCACTGCCTTACAGCCTCAGCCCCTTGGCCACGTTTTGTCGACGGGGAGTCCCGTGGTGTCACTGAGGTTATGGGGGAAGAGGTGAACCGTGCTTTACTGGAGCTTTAACCTGCCATGGGAGCAGACACTACAACACGCACCCCGAGACAGCACACCAAAGCACACATCCCTACCTACCCCTTGCACCGGCACAAGGAGGGAGCTTCTACCAGAAGAGAAAAGTGACATTTTTTCATTTCTTGTTCCTTTTCCTTTAGAGGTACTGTTAAAATCAAGTTGTTCCTTCCTGCGCTGCACCAACCTGCTCCCTCAGGGCTACAGGCTGCTGGCAGGCAGCATCGCCTCTCCTTTTGCCCTCTCCCTGCCTTGTTGTGTGCAAGCATGAGAACACAGCTCTCCCCAGGAACAGATAGATAGATGATGAGCAAAGATCTGGTCCAACAACAAATCCTGATTACTGGAGCATACCCACTGCTGTCCTTGTACCATGTCCTCAGAGTTAATGGTTTGCTTACTTTAATTAAACGTGGCTGCAGTGCAGACTGGGCAGCACTTGCCGGCTGCTGCCCTAGCGGTGCGACCTGGGCAGGGTGTCACATGGCTTAAACCTCCTTTTGACCCCATAGCACAACCATGGCTCTTGCAGCTACATTTTACAGCTGCCCTTCTTATCTCTCTGCTTGTGGTACAATGTTGATATTTATCCTGAAGAACAGCGTATCATTTGGGTTTGCTTTCTTCTAGTGGGGGTCTGACCCTGCTTGGAGCCCTAACATTATCTTAAAAAGGAAAAATAAAATCATTTTGACGTGACTTATGCTTTACAAGGCAACTCTTATTTTTCTTATAGTTTCATCCTGTACTTCACAACGCAGCAAAATCTCTCCAATAAATATGGATGATAACCCAAATCCCTCCGTCTCTACACAAGGGAAATCCCCCTCCCTCCCATTACAGCTAGAGCCACATAATTGATACAATCCCTAATGTTGACACACTAAATGTTTTGTAACAACAGAGGGGAGAGAATCTGTTTATCTAAAACCACATTTGGAGTGACATAAGACTATCACTTTTTTGGTTAAATACCAGAAAGAATATCAATTCTTTGGCTGATATCAATCTAACCAGATCCATTTAGACTGACAACTCACATTTCCCTGGTTTGGGTAAGAAGGGGTGGGGGGGTGTGCTTCCCTAGATCAACAACTGTTAAGTCAACACTGACGTTTCTTTCCATTTTGGTGGGGGGAGGTACAAGTGCCCCAGACATCGAGCAAGCTCATCTAGAAACCGAGGGAGATTTGGGGGTCTCAGACGGCCACCTCACGCGTGACAGCTGGGTGCAGGGCTGGGCTGCCTGCTGGCTCGGGGAGAAAGTCACAGGAACATTTCTTGTCGGCTTCCATCTGTAAAGCCAGATTTTAAGAAAACTTGCGGCGGGCAACAAAACTCAGGCTTCGAGCAGCAAACCCAGCTAGTTCTTCCTGCGGGGACAGGAATTATTTGCATCAGTTCTGAGCCTGTGCTTACGCTCTCACACAGGCAGAGACACCTGATATAATCACGTACCACAGTTTTGGCAGGACTAAGGTCTTAAAATCCTTCTCTTTTTTTTTTTTTTTTTTTTTCTGCTTTGATGGATTCCAGTTCCCCAAGCCTCCCAGTGACTGCTGCTCTGCTCTACCCCCTGCGCCCTGCAGCCAGGGGAACCCCACACTAGCCCAGTCATTTCAGGCTGTCTTTTCTTAGGATAGTCTTTCAGAGGGTCACAGTTCAGTGCCCTGATCTTGCGAAGCAGCATGCCCAACATTTTCCCCCCTCAGCCCATCCAGGCTCTCAGGGCTAACATGATCCCTCCAGACAGGTGCTGAGTTTGATAACAGCCTGCAATCCAGCTGGATGAAAAATAAACTGGGATTAAAGCTAACGAAAGTCTTCTGTTGGAGCAGTGAAGTCATTTACCGCAGCTTAAGGGGAGTTAATTTTTTTGAAGGAAAAGGCATGAATGAAGAAAGAAGCAGGCCTTGAGAAGGAAAACAGCTGAGTGGTGAAACAGGTGGGTGGGATTAGGGTAGAGGACCTGGAGGTGGAGGTCTCGGCTGGGGATCAGTCCTGTGCCAAGCAAGGTCTGCTGCCCATGAAGAGTAGGCAAAAGCTGCCTGTTCCCATGAGCAGCAGCACTGAGGGAGCCAGGCTTCCTCACCAGGCATCCTGAGGCTGGACTCTCCAGTGTCTGCGATGTCTCCTTTCTTGTTCTTCCAGCACCCAAGTGGGGTCTCTCTCCTCTACTCAGCTGCTGATTTTCCACAAATCCTCAGGAATGCAATAACCTTTACCCCCCCCGCTATGCAGGGGCAAAGTCAACGAGCTGCAGGCAGATCCGATCCCCCAGGGCAGCATGGCCACCCAAGCTCCTGCAGTCCCTCAGCACACAACATGACTGTAAGGCACACGCAAGGAAGCTCAGAGTAGCTTACACCCCCTCGGGTGCGCCGATCAACTGAGGCAGGGGCAATATTCGGAGGGGAACTCAAGGTAAGCATGCAGCACTGCCACCCCTCCCGCAGCCACCACATGGCAGTGGGTGCTTGGGGGACCGTTAACGATGCTGGAAAAGCTGCCGGAGAAGTTGGACACCATCATCCTACTTCAGAAAATAAACAGATAAATGTCACTCACTGTCTAAGTGCTATCAGCACAGACGCTGTTGTCAATAAATCAGAAGTATCTAGGAACAGCTTGAACAACTTTTATTTTTTTTTTAAAGTGCTTAAAACGTAAATAACAAGCTCTTTATAAACATTAGTTGCAACTATTAAAACATGAAACACACAGAACCCACTTCCTGCATACATGAAGTACAGGGAAATCAACAACTCCAAAAACCCCAATACTTATCTCTCCTATTTTGGGATGTTTTTCCACCCCACGTTTATGACATAAAACACACAGCAGTTTCTTCACAGACAAGTCGTAAGGCTGAGTCCACGTGACACTTCAGTATCCACATCCCTTCAGGTTTGTTCCAGTTTAAGGATATACCTTGGCAGTTCTTCTGGCCCATGACTCTGGGACAGAAGGGCCAGTCAAGGCAAAAATAAATCACTTGGCCAGAGTTCTTTAAAAGCAAGAAACCCAGTTGTGGGCTGACAACAAAAGCAGAGCACAGCTGTGAACAACAGCACCCTGCGGAAGACCTTGTGAAACAGCTTGAGCCTGAAAAGAGACAGACCAGGAGGCAAAAACACAGAGTAATTGTTATGGCCATGTTTAAAACGGAACCAGTGAAAAGCTGCTGCTGGCCCATTAAAACCCTTTCATCTGCTCAGTTCAGCAAAGAGCGACAGATCTCGGGGTGTTACTCTGCACACTGACCAGAAGCGCTACTCGCCTCTCTGTTTTTGTAAATAAATTGCCAAATACAGAAATCTGGGACATGAGCAACTTGAGAACATTTCCCCCGCTTCTTTTTCTCATCCCCCCCTATCTACGAGAAAGTATCTAGGTCCTCAAAATCATTTCCCTCTGGTAACTTAGAGGTTTTAACAAAAAAATTTTACAGACTCCAGCTTCAGTGCTGTTGTGCAGTGTGGCAAAGCTTGCTTGCTCTTATGCAGAGAATAAAAACTGTGGTGGGGGAAAAACCACATTTGCAGGACAGTGGGGTGGAGAAACAGAGAACAAAGACAGAAGCATCTTTAAGATGCCTTTTCCTAAGCATAAGTCGTGACTTGTAGATACCTCTGGACTTCTAAACACTTGAGAACAGATACAAAACATCAGGGCAGCCTTGGCTGTCGTCACCACTTGGTTTTTTCCGTATCTCCCCATCTCATGTGCGATGCCAAGGTACCTGTGCTATACCCGCACCTCGGCCTTTGAAGATGCTCTGCTATCACAAAGTCAAGGCGAGAACTTTTTAGCTCTGCTTGCTCCAGCCTCCTCCGAGACGGTGCAGGCTCCTGCAGCGGAAGGCATTTTGGGGACTGTGTTGCTCCACTGCAATGGAGACAGGTCATGGGAGGAAGCACGTATTGCTGAAAAGGCCGTACACCTGATACAGCCTGCTGTAGCTCTGAGATTAACTTGAATATATAAAGTGCAAAACATTCAAGCTTTGGAGACAAAAAAGGCAGAGCTAACTAAGGCAGAGGGGGGATTAGGGAGATGGTGAAATTTGACGGAAGAAGAGGGGGAGAAGGCAGGGAGGAGGGGCAGTAAGATCCTTATAAACATTGGCACTTGTGTGTGGGGATGCCTACAATGCCGATTGCTGATGGGGGAAGAGGTCCCAGGAAGCAGCTGTTTTTCAGGGAGCAGAGAGTCAGCATGGACCCCTGGCTCTGGTGTGAGATTTTGGCTTTATGCCCCACCCTTACTAATGCCCACCTGACAAAAGCCTTCACCACTCTGCATCCCTGCCCATCGTTGGGGTTGCCCCTTCTCCCAGCCCTCCTTCCTGTGTCACGCCACTCTTCTGACGCTGGACTGCTTTCTAGCTGTCTACAACTCCTCCCTGCTTGCTTTCAGGTAAGAGGGAGAGCTTCTCCACAAGAGATAGGCACCCAGAAAGGGAATCCAGTTCTCAGGTCACGGGATCTTCTGATAATATAGGCAGAGAGATGTTTCTGGTACTTTCTAAAATGGGAGAAACACCTTCCCTCAGACCCTCACATCTTACACCAGAAACAAAGTCCCTGCACCTGAGACACACACAGGGAAGAGGAACATAAAGACACAGGTAGAGAAGTGCAAAACCTCAGATTACTTCCTACTATGGGCAAAGGCAGGTAGCAATGAAAGGCTCATAGCCGGTATCTTCCCAGATAACAAATCCTCCTCCTCGTACAATGGTATACAGGCTAGATATGACCATATGTTGTCAATGATGGCAACACCAAATCTCCTTTTCTCCTGATAGCTCTTACCCCAACAGCCTGCTTCTCCAACCTCAGCCTTTGAGCATGACCCAATACTGTCTTTATCCAGCTGTATTTTGTCTTGGAACATTTGGCCTGCTCTTCCCCTAGTGTCATCTCTTAATATCTCTGCCTCCCACGTCACACGAGCTGCCTGTGCAGAACTCCTGACAAAGACCAAAAGCAACCTGCACACAGGGATGGGAAGGCTCTGCTGTCTGTGTTTAAAAGCAAACTCACCTAGTTCAGATTAGAAGGCAAACAGAAGAGAAAGCTGCCCAAGATGAGTTGTGTTGAATGGAGAATTGGATTTCAGAGCCTTTTTTGGTAGGAAACTGCTATTGTCCTATTGCAAAAGGCACAATTTTTCAAAGTCATGGTATACATTGAAGCAAGTAAGGAGAAAAGAGTATGGAGGTTTTAAAAGAATCCAGTAACTTTGGGAGATCTACAGGAGAGCAAAGATGCCTTACATGTCAAGACAGCTCAAGTCCCACACCAACTGACCCTCTGCCTGCATGGGATCAATCCCTAGCCAAAATCCCGGCAGAAAGAGAGAGGGAGCAACATCCTTTCTATACCCTTCCACAGCACCTCCAAATGAAAAGCTGCGCTGTACTCCAGTGGGGCCAGGAGCATCACTCACCAGCCTCAGGCTAACATCATCTACAGTTGTTAAACCGTGTAAATCAGAGGCCTTTATATGGTCGCTCAACAGTTAGCAGCGAGAAGCATTTAGCTCCCAAGACAGCTGGCCTACAATGCCCAAGCCGCCAGAGACCTGACGCTGGCATGTAGATGTGATACAATCTCAGCAGTGTTTGGTACTAATACTGACGTGAAGGGGGTCTGCAACGATTACTGAATTGCTAGCTTTGACACAGAGTATTTGACAGATGCCTGACCTAGCAGGATGTCATGCATAGAGGTGGCTGGGTGGTCAGACATCCTTTTCTGCACACAATCTTCAGTCCTGATAGCATTTTCCTGTTGCATGGAGGATGATGACGCAAAGTCAATGGTGGCGGGCAGCCAGTGGAAAGCAATTCCTGTGGACGCAGGAAAAGGGGAGTGTAATACTGAGTAGAAAATTCAGCTGTGGTTTATACATACAGGAGTCCTCCCCAGGGCACACTCGTGCCAGCCAGCCCCATGATGGGTTGGGTGATGTGTGAGAAGATCTCCTGCAGTACTGATGGTGCACAAACCATCACTGGCCTTTCTCCCGTATTGCACGTTCAGTTTTGAGCTGGGTAACTGAGGCAGCATCATGACTCTGCATGCACACAGCAAAAGAATTGACAACGCTCACAGTCAGGCAGTGACATCAGCTTAAGTCCTCTGTGTCCTCCGACTCTAGCGTTGTTGCTTTGTGTAGCATCTCCCATACGGTCAGGTACTGGCACAACTTGGAGCTCGCTCTTCAGATGGAGACCCTTTGTTTGGGGGTACAACATATGGTGCAGGAAGGGAAAGAGGCATGCAACAGTAGCCCCTTCCGCTAGCTGCCCTGCCTAGCAGGCTCAGCAGACAGTAACATGCTGGTAGACCCTTACTGAGTTTAAGCATCCCCAATGTCATCAACCAATTTAACACCATCCATCAGCCAGGGTACACCACTTCAGAGAAGAGAGATGTGGAAGAGTGTGGGCAGAAGAGCAGAAGTAGCAGGATGAAGACATGGATGAGGTGGCTGGTTTTGAGCTCTCAAATGTCCATGGACCACTTAAAGCATTGGCAGGATGAGTGCCTGAGAAGAGGTCACTTGGTCACAGCAACAGGAACCTAAGGAGGCACCTGCCTTATGTAGAGGGCTCTGGCCCTCCCCATAGGGTGGATAAGAGCACACCACCCTATAGCTCCCTGGAGCCAGAGCTGGGATAAGCTTGGGCTGGGGAGGAGCAGATAACCTTTCCTGCTAAACTCTGCTAATAGAAGCCACTGGAGCCCTCTTGTAAGAGGAGGGGGGAGTGCAGGGATATTTGCAGCCTGTTTATTGGAGAAGTGCTCTAGGCAAGTGATGCTGGTCTCTGGGGAGAGGTTACTTGGTCTTGCTTTCCCCCATCGGGATCTGGAGGAGTGTGGGAGACTGTTCCATGATGCGCACCAGCAGCTGGTCAATGTAGTTCTCCAGTTCATGGATGTGCTCCTCCTTCTTGCTCAGCTCCTTCTCTCTCTGCAGCAGGAGCTGGATGAGTTCATCATGGGTCAAGTGATAATACTTGGCTGACTGGTCCAGTATGGTGGGATCCTGTGGTAGAAACCAAGAGGAACATTCAATGAGTCAAATGAAAACCGCTGCTCCCTTTAGCGTTTGCAAGGTGCAGCAACAACCAAAACAATCAGTATTTTCTATGTCTGTCTTCTTTCCAAATTTGACCTGATGAGCCTGAGACATTGTACAGCTATCACGTCGTGTCTTTACAAAGCAGCTTTTCCACATGCCATGCAGTTGCCCAGAAATACTGGAGACAGAACAACTGCCCAGACTCCAGGCCAATGTAGCCTCCCTCATACAGCTAGAGATGACTGCTGAGCACTGACAGCTGAGTGAATCATTTAACAGGGTTTCTCCAAAGACTGTCAAACCTCTTTCTCCCAACAGTTAGAAGCTAAGGGCATGGGCATAACAGAGCCCATTAGCCTGGCATAATGAGGCCTAGTGTTAGCTGCTCTCCATCTCTGCAGCTTCCCCCTTCCCCAGTCCTCCAGCAGCAGGCCTGGATGATGGCAGGAGAAGACAATTAAGAGCTAAAAGACCCCTCAGGAGCTCCCAGAGGACAAGAGCTCTGGGGGAGTCCACTCAGGTGAACCCCAGCAGCAGCACTGTACATGTCAAGTTGCAGAGGCAAACAGAGCAGTAGTAGACAGAGGGAAGGAGAAGGCAACCCTGTGAGACTGTGCCCTCAGACATATCACACAGGTGTTTTGCTTGCCTCAACGTGCCAGCATTTAAAATACAGCTAGGCAAGCGGCATTTGAGCAAGGCTCTAGGAAGCACCTTCCCTCTGCCTCTGTCAGGAGAAAAAACCTTTCAGGCCTTCAATCAGGGAGCTGTCACATCTTCCATCTTTCATGTCTTGCAGATAACCAGGCATTTGTTCACACACTGTACAATAAAAACCCCAAACCAAAGCAAGCAATGGTAGAAGAATGATGAGGTAAGAAGGTCCAGAGACCAAGTCATGGAGGAAGGGAGGCCAGCAGGAGACTGGGCAACCAGGATCAAGGATGTCAGGGTTAATACACATGGTTCTGCTCACACTGTGGCAGGACCCCATTCTACCTCCTCCAACACCAGTCTTCTGCACCTCTGTCACCAACTATAGAACATCTCAAGCAGGTGGGAATGCAGCTTCCCTCAGTGACAGGTTCTTACCTTTAACTTCTTTGAGTCTGTTTTCTCTGGGTGAGAGGATGGGGCCACAGGCTGGACGCTGCTTGTGGTGACTGTCTTCAGCTTCTCCAGGCCATTGCTCAGAGCGGTTGTCAGGCTGGACCTATGCTGCTGCTTCTTCTCGCTGGAGACCTCTTGCACCGCAGCACTGATGGGTTTCACTGGGTGAGGACTAAGGAGAACAAGGAGGTTGGACACTTAACACCCTCCCAAGCTGGGGATTGATGCTGCTGCATCTCCCTATGGTTTTTAAGGGGATGGGACCCACTTATCAAATTTACTCAGCTCCACACAGCTAAATTCTCTGTGCCTGTGTTGCTCAAAGCTCACCTGCTCCAAGAAGAGAGAGGAGAGCCAGCATCCCGCAGAGCAGGCAGCCCACAGCACTCTCCGACACTGTTTCCACCCAGAGATGAGATAAGGAGCCTCAGGAAACGTGTTCAGCTGAGATACAGAACAGATCCTCGTGCCCACACCTATGCTGCTCAGTCCACACAGAGGGGCTGTGGGTCAAAACTCCTAGCTGCCACGTGTTGGAACAGCTGAGGGAAATTTGACCCAGGTCCAATGTAAACACAGGCTGCTACACCCACTGCCCAGAGGGGCATTTTGCTGCCCAGGGGCCCCCAGATTAGTGTCTGGGTTTACCACTGATGCTTCAAGGATGCTCCTGCACCACTGTGCATCAGTTCCTGCACTGCCTCAGCCCAAGAGCTGGGCTACACCTGCCTGGAAGACACCACAGAATTTGTGACCCTCCACTAGCCAAAAGGGAGGGCAAGGAGACTGTATCTGAATGCACTTTCTCTGTCAGTTAAGGCGGAATTATATTTTCATGTATTTTTGCCTCACTCTTCACCCAAAAGATTGTTTCTAGGCTTAAAAAAAAAGTGAGTTTGTTTTTCAGCATGATGGAAAGAGAAGTGACCTGATGGTACCTTCCTGCAAGGAACAGGCAGACCTGTGCACCATACTCAGGATGAAAAGATCATATAATCTATCCAGGAGCTCTGCAAAGCCTCTGCACTCATCAGATGCAGCAGTCACCCTGCAAAGGGTGATAATCCCAACTGCTGTGCATCCAACAATGCTGCAGGGGAAGAGGAACATCTTGCTCACAGGAGCTCTCAAGCAAGGTGGCCAAGCGCAGTCTCTCTTTACAAATGGTGACCTCAGGGTGTTGGTAGGATGCGTTGTGGGAGGAGGAATAACAGCCACAGTCACCATGTGAGCTATTAGTCAGGCTGGGACAGACCCATCTCAAGTCCAGCTTGTGCTGTAACCGCTCAGCTGTGCTTTATTTCCATTTCAAAAGCAGAGCAGGTGGCTTTCAACCCTCCTCCAGGTCAGAGATGATGGGTAAGGCTGGGACAAAGGTAGCATCACATAAGGCATCAGGTGGATGGCCCAAGTCCTCAAGGCTGTTGTCTTCGTGCCTTGTCAGTGGTGATGGGATCAGGACGTACCAAGCAATCTCTCCATTGTGCTGACAGAGCACATCTACAAGTCCTCTTCAACCACAATGATGCCCCTTGCCATCCATTTGCTAGGAGAAGGCAGCAATGGTAGCCACTGCCCAGCTCCAACAAGCCAAAGGATCAACACCCCTTGTCAGAGCTGTCCAAGCATGTGGACAGAGCCAAGGGTTCCCCGACAGCTTGAAGGGATGCAGAGGGATCCCACAAATCTGAGTGGGAGTCCACTGACAGTGCCAGGGGTTGGAGAAGTTGCTGTTCTGCATGTCAGCCTCAAGCACTCTCCACCCTGGACTAAATCCTTCACCAGCAGAGCTGCACGCACCATGATACCATGTTACAAGCGGTCCAGCAGTTGTTCGTTTGTTATGACGTAAGATGGGATGAGGGTGAACCAGACCAGAGGCCGTGCACAGAGCCTGAAAAATTGCTTGCTCCCAACTCCTTTAAAAAACAGAAGTAATTACTTTGATTGCTTGAACTACTGCTAGCCTCCTTCCTAGCCCAAAATGAGTGGGGTTCACTGCAGGATCTGGGGAAGACAGCTCTACTACTACTGTAGGACTTCTACCGTTCCTCAAAACACAGTGTCTGGGAAGGAGAGTAGTTGGGGAGCCACCAGGACTGCTCATCACAGCCAGATCTTAAGACAAGCAGCCCCAAATGTCACTGTTGTGTCATGCATTCCCACAGCATTCCCACAGCCAGCACAGAGACTAAGACCAGAGTACGGCTGCAGAAGCAGGAGACTGACACCCCTAAGCAAGAGGTCTGCAGGGCACTGGCTGGCCATCATGAACACTCAAACCATTTTAAACCTCTGGAGGGGACCTCTTTTGGACCAAACTTACCAAGGGCACTCTACAGAATGAAAACCAGCAACAGCCTTGGGATGCCAATGGGATAGCCTGGATGCGTTTTGAAAGCATTTCCCATTGCAGGTCTGGTCGCAGGTGGCTTTCAGCCTCATTGCCAGTGGGAACACATTAATTTCTGCAGAGCTGGAAAAGGTACTTAAAAAAAAAAAATTATCCCACTCTTTTCTTGCTCAGAGGGTAGTGTGTGCAGGGCTCCTGCTGAGCAAAGCAGGGGCTCTGCCCCCTCAGCTTGTCAGTCTGAGAGATTCAAAAGCAGGAGGAATTCCTCCACTTGTGTCCTGCCCCAGAATGGTCGGCACCAGGTACTTCCAGGAGAGCAGAGGTTGCTTCACGCCTCAGCCATGTCTGAAGTTCTGATGGATCTGCTGAGAAGTTGGACCTGTTTCCATAGATGAATGTGAACTTGAAAACAGAATTAGTTGCTCACAGCCTGCCTAATCCACTACTGTATTTCCAAGTGGACATAAGTCTACAATGAACCTTAACGTGTTCAAGAAGAAATATCTCAGAATGACAGTGGCACAGCCCCGGTCACTCTCTCTGAGCAAGCCTTGCTGTGTCACAGCATAGCTTTTCCCAATCCTCCCGAGGTCATTCTAAGCACAGTGAAAAACTGGGGAGATTCCCCTACAGCAACTCAGAAATTATGTCTTTATCAACCCATTAAAATGCTTCTCACAGAGAACAAGACAACAAATACAAGGAAATCAGTCTCTCATGGGTAAGCTGCTGTGTCTGCAGCAGCATGCAGCACCTGAGGGCCTGACCTCCGTGAAGGAAGGGTCTACAGGAAGAAAGTGAATGACTGAACTCAGGATCAGCAACTTTTCTCCCAGGTCTATCTGTGGACGTGGCAAGCCACTCTCCAAGGGCTCCACAAGGAACACGTTCACCAAGACTGGCATGTGATTTAACTGAAACCTCATTTTCAGAAGAGGACAATTCTGCTGCACTCCTGACACTGGGAAGGCACAAAGCAGCATGTGCCAACACCACCTTGGCACCTGTGACATTCCCAATCTTGTCACCTACAAGTGCCATGACATGCTGCAATAGTCACACATCTGAGTTCCTGATTGATGGGTAAGGAGTTGTAATACTGCTGGGCTCCTCCAATGCAGTGGAGTCCCCAAAGAACTGTCATGGGCTGTCCTTTAGGTCCCACCTGTACCAGGGGATGTGACCAGAAACACTTTCCCAGCGGTGAAGGCACCATCCTGCCCTTCCTCAAAGAGCAGAAAAGGGAGCCTCCATACACTTGAGTGTTGCAACTGATGTTTCGAGCACCCTCCTTACCCCAGCAGCACCAGTTTTGTGGGAGAGCCCTCCCTCACTGCAGGACAGCAGGGAAGGATCTGCAAATGCAATCCCAACATGTGCTGTTCTGGACTCTGAATTCCTCAGCTGCATCTTCAAATCTGGCACACAAGCAGCTGTTCCAGGAGGGAACAACCTCCTAGCTCACTGTGACCAGGTGGTGCCCCAGCCAGACTAGGCAGGAGGTGCTGGTCTCACTCAGATATACAAGTCTACCACTTGACTTGCCATCTTGAACAAGATGACCACCAGAGAGCCCTCTGGCCGCCTGGGAAGAGGACATGGATCCCCACACCCAGTTTCCATCCCTCCCAAAGAGGGCACATAATCCCAGAACACCAGACTCTCAATAATCCACACCAGGTACCAGCTCCTCCTTTATCCTATGGGAGAGAAAGACACTTTTGTCCCAGCTAAGCCTTAATGCCTGTTCTAAGTTTGAAGTCTTTCCTTTTTCCTTCCACCTTTTATCTACCGTGTATTTTCTTTGTCTACATGCCACTGACCATCCTAACACAAGATAATTCTAGGAAAGGCAAGCATCACCATAGGGACTTGGAAAAGGGCCCTGCCAGCTTTCCTCTCTCCCCCCATGACAATTAGTCACATCTCCCCAGTTTTATAAAGTAGTGCAGAATCTCAGAGCCTTCCACAGAGACCTCAGTAACTCTCCAAAGGTTCTTCAATCACAGTAGCGAGTATCCAAAATATCTGCCTTTTACAGGTAGAGAAACCAGAGCAGAGATGTTCAAGGACTTCTCAGATGTGTATCATGACAGAAGCCAGCACTGACATGATGACCAGCTCTTATGTCCAAGCTCACTTTCCTCCCACAAGCCAGTCAGGCCTTGGATGGATGCAGTTAAGCCTGAAAGATGACTGTGAACATGCACTATTGACATAGAGGGTCCTGGGACTTTACTTCTCTCATTGCCTAATTTTACCCTTTGGGATTGCAGGACACTTCTCTTTCCATGAAACATAACAAACCAACAAAATTCAGGATGTTTCTGTATACCCTCTATCTGCAAATTTTGAACAAGGTTATCTGTTGGAGGATGAATAAACCAATTAAAAATGATTTGAGGATCTGGCCTCAATAAAGAAAAAAAATCAGCCAACAGACCCACCTCTTGCTGATCTTTGCTCCTGAGACCATTTTGCACATCAAACCCATGCGTGAGCCAAGGAGGGATCCCCATGCAGAAGGGCTGGAGCTCAGCTAAGTTCTGCTGTCCCCATCCTCCTGCCTTCTCTCTCCCCAGAGCCATGACCAATATGATTCTTGGGCCAGACGGGATTTTATCATTTCAGTGGCCCCACGAAGCTCCATTTGCCTTCTGTCGCAGAAGTGAGGCTGATCAAATAAATCACTGCTAGAAGACCCAGGTCCCCATGTAAACCGTAAGAGCTTGATCCTTGATACTCTGGGCAGACGGAGCCCATGACAATCTTCTCCTGCCCAGGCAGGCCAGGGGAAGGTGTACCAAGACAACTAGATGAACTGAAAGACATAGAGCAAGACTCCATGCCCTAAACTCAGCACCTTTCTCTCCTTCGTTGCATTTCTACAAGTCCAAGACTGACCTGTTTGGAGGAACTGCCCCTTCTTCCTCCGATGCACCACCACGATACCCCTCTTCCCATTCCTGTTATCCTTAAGGCCAAGTCCCACTTGCTTTGAAACCAATGGGCATCTTGGCAGGAGGGAGGGGAGAACATGATTTTCCCACCACCATGGTGAAACTACTATTTTTTTTTTTATTTTTTTTTGGCTATGGAAAGAAGGTGGTTTTTAGTACCTGATGGTCGTTTAAAAAGGAAAGAAACCAAAGCTGAATTAATGAAAAGGGAAGGGGCAGTAGCTGCGCACATGCCATGAAGTAACTCATGAGAGCATTAACGGCTGGAAGCTCTCCTGGCAGAAGTGAAAAGGCACCTATTTTGCAAGCACAGGGAAGATGATGGAGCCAAAATTAGCACTGAGTGAAATGCAGATGCAGTTCTGCTGTGGCTGAATTTTCAGTTGGGGCAGGTCTTGGATATGTCAAACTCTTTGTTCTAGTTTAGGGCAAACACAGGACACCAGTGGCCATTCCCCACCATTAACCAAGAGAGCCAAGGCTTCAGGCTGTGCAGGATGGACTCTCTGGGACCACAGGAAGGTGAGGGAAGAGGACCTGCAGCAACACGTGGAGTGGCCTCCTTGGAGTCAGCACAACTGTGAGCTGCTGACACTGAGCTGGGGTCCACTTATCGGCCCCCTGATGAGAGCAGAAGGGAGACAGGGTTCACCTCTAACAAATAACACACCCTTCGCCTTCCCCAGAGTGCTCACCTGGTCGTCTGCTGGAAAAAGGGCTTCTCAGCTGGCTGTGTCTCCCTGGGCAAAACCACGAGCGCTGAAGCTTGTGTGTCACCGGACTGCGGCAAAGGGCAGGGCTGGGCGGCTGCATGGCTGGTCGCGGCAAGGACCCCGCTGCTTGCAGGGCACGCAACAGGGGAAGGGAAATCAAACTGTTTAGGGTTAGTTGCAGCCACAAGGAAAGGGGTGGAGAAGGCCAAGGGCTGGCTGTCATGCAGGAAAGGAGGCTTGCCTAGCGGGTCCCTGGGAAGGTTAGTGGGCTGGAAGCCTTGCCCAAGGGCTTCCTCGTGGAGGCTGCTGAAGCTAAAGCCTCCCTGACCAAGCCTTTTGGGCAGCACAGCTTGAACAGGGAGGGGGTCCGGTGGCCCCTCCAAAAAGGGATTGCTTGGGGCATTTGGGCTGAGTGCCAGAGCAAAGGGATTTGTCGGGGCTGAAGCGTCCTGCTCATGCCACTCCTCCGCCCTATCTGGCTTCCAGAAATCAGCCTTCTTGAAGTCTATCCTGCTGTCTGCCAAGCATCGATGCCATGCCCCTTCGGGCTTGCTGGCAGGGGGTCTGCCCTGCTCTGCCTCCCGGGGAGGGCCAGCCACTGCCACAGGGGCACAAGGCTCAGGCTGGTCTCCCACTCGCCCGGCAGGGCCGGCTGCTGGCCCGTGCCTCCCCTCACCATCACCCCACACTGGTTCTGGCTGGGGTGGACTGTTCCCACACGCTAACCTTTGGGGTCGCGCCGCTGGGCCGAGACCCATGGGGTGACCAGCTGCCTCCTGCTCTTCCAGAGCCGTCCAGAAGATTTCCGGCTGGCCTAGGTCTAGCTTGGAAGGTGGGTTTAGTCCCAACATACTGAGGTCCTCAGGGAACAGCTCCTGTTCGGAGGCTGTCTCACACTTGGCACTGTCTGCAGCCCCCATTGGAGCAGATAAACCTGGCTGGCTCCAGCTGTCCTTAGCACCCGACTGGCCTAATCCGTCTTGGGAGAACTTCGATGGGCAAGTCTCAAACTGCTCAGCCGCATCCATCTCATTCATCTCTGACCAGTCTTCCCTCAAAGAGGTGTCTCTTTTTGCTAGCTCACTAGCTCTTGCCTCCAAATTAGCTGCTGAGACCACAGTGGCAGATTCAGCATTCTCAGAGACCAGGAACTCACTGCCAGCTTCAGCGATGTCCACTCCCAGTGTGGGCAGGCTGGGAGATGCTGGGACAGAGGGCTTGCTGCTCAGACAGCTCCTGGGCAGCTCCACATCTGCCTTCAGGCCCTCCTCACCTTCCCATCGCTCCTTGCTGCCTCGCTGCCTCAGCTGTGGGTTGCAAGCATCATCCTCCTCACCATCCCCGCCACCACCTGCAGCTGCAAACCACCTTGGAGGTTTGGGGGGTGGCGCAGCTGAGCCGGCTGCCATCTCCTCCCTTTCTTGGGTACCTGTCCGTGGAGAGAGGATGACATGCCTCTCGCAAATGTCAGAGCTGAGTTTTACACGGCTTTCGCTGGCCTCGAGCCGCATGCTAGCCTGGAGCCGGTAAACTGAAGTCCTTATGTCGAACGCCTCCTCCTCACTACCAGCACCTTGGGGCTCTGTCCCTGGCTCAGGGGTCATGGGGAGCCGTTGTGCTGCCACATCTGCAAGAACCCGTGGGGGCACAGCCGCAACGTTGCTGCCTGGCAGGGTTTCAGAGGTGAGCTCGGGGGCAAAGGTGCTTCTGGGCAACACACATGCAGCAGCACGAGATCCGCTCTTTGCTTCAAAGGCGCCTTCACTGAGGAAGGCTGGCCGCGGGCCGAATGCACTCTCCTGACCCACACACTCCTGCTCAGCCATGCTTTGGGTGCTCTCTGACAGGTCAGGAGCAGTTTCAGTGGCTATGGTCATCCATCCATTTGTCCCTGCACTAGAGGGCTCCTCCTCATTACTGTCCCCTTCCTCTCTAGCACTATTTTCAGCAGTTAGTGGTGTTGAAGCCTCTTTTTCCCCTGGATTTCCTGATGCAAATGCAGCTGTCCAAACCGTAGGCGTGCTGCTTTTCCTCCTCCTTCCCATCGACCCTGCAGACACGGGGCTCAGCACATCCTCTATCACGGTCGCTTCCTGGGTTGTGCTCACTAAGTTTGCCCCCACATCTAAACTGGAGAAATTTGTCCAAGAACGCAGAGTTGTGGGCATTTCGCTGCCGATTTGTGAATCACCCTTTTCATATACCTTTGTCCCCTTCTCGTGAGCCGGCTCAGCCAATCTTTCTGTTGGGCTGGCTGCATCGGGATCATCGATGAAAGCCATGCCCTCTGCTGCCACCGAAGCAAAGAAGTTTTCCTTCTTCAGTTCTGGTTTGAGCCTGCTGGTTGCAAAGGCATCGAAGGTATCATCCCACTCTGAGAGGGAAGGAGGGATAGCGGGTTTCTCATCTGGAGGAGGAAGGTCTCCTTGTGATGGGGGAGTAGTTTCTGGAACGGGGACACAAACACTTTTGGCTGGAGACTCCCTCTCTGGGTCTTTATGTCTTAGGGAGGCAGAGGGACTGCAATCCTCTGAGGAACAAAAGCTCCCAGCGACCTCTGTTGAAGCATGCGGCCCAGACGGGAAACTAGAGAAAAAGTGAGTAGGTGAAGGAGAATTTAGTACCTGGTCAGCGAGGAGGTCCTCAAAGAAGGGATTGCTCTGCAGGGAGTTGAGGAATGGGTTGGTAGGGGACAAGCATCCAGACTGACTGTCTCCAATAGCGGGAGAGAGGTTAGCGCTTGGCATGCTAGCAAGATGGGCTACAGCAGCAGGAGGAAACTGGGCAGGGGAGCAGGGAGGAAAATGAGAAGGAGCATCTGAGCTGGTTTCTACCTGAGGAGACACTTCCAGGCTGTGGAGGGAAGACAAAACAGTCCTCCTGGTTAATGCTGTGACAGTGCTGTAAGCATACACCACACACACTACAAACGCTTCGGTTCAAAGCAATGCAATGATCAAATACATACTCATCTCTTGTGTTAGGCAGAGCAATGATTATGGAGTCAAGGCATGGAAAGGGCATGCATGACAAAAAGGAAAGGGCAGCCCTTCTTCTAGAACAGTCCTCCAAATTTCCCCTTTCTGCCTTAGCAAGCCCTAAGGCTCAGGAGCCCCAGAGTTTTTTCCTACCTCCTTCAGCCCAAGGACTCAGCTCATTATTTTTGTGCCAACCCTGGTGCAAACCAATGGCAGGCTGCACACGAGGGGCTGGGCTGGGCTCTTGGATCAGGATTACTTGAGCCCGTAAGAGTACATAGGAGTGGGTGTTTTCCAGCTTCCCCCCGTGCCCCATTACTTGTTTGGCAACGTATCAGGATGACAGCGGACATGGCACTCCCTCTCACACAGGAGGGAGGGTAGCGTGGCTGTGGGCGGCCAAGGAACAAGAGCTGAGCAGGAGGGAGCATGTGGCCAGGATGTGGCCCTAGCTCCACTCTTGACTCTGCCCAGCCTCTCTACACACCCTTCATTATGTCACTTCTGGCCTGAGGTCCTGAGATGCCTGAACCACCATGGGGGACCCCAAGGAGGAAGGGATTCATCACAGCTCGAATTCAGACTGTCAGTCTCCTCCTGCACCTCATCCCAAGTCAGGTGGCCAGTTCTTTGCTGCCTTTTCAAAAGGGACTACACTGGCCTTTCTTTGGGATTTTATTGATCTTCCTTTGGGAAATCCTCCGGCAATGAGCATCACCACCCCTGAGGAAGACTTGCCAGGCTGGGGCTGGCCATCTTGGAGGTTTTCACATCATGAAGGGTGTGGTGTGGACACCCCACACCCTAACCGGTGTTCCGACTGCCACACTCCCTGTTCCTGCGTCCCCGTCCCCTTGACTCACCCCTGCCAGGAGCAATCCCACCCCCAGGATGGGGGCACCCAGCACCGGCACATGAGGCTGTGCTGCCTTGTAACCAGGCCAGTGGAATTACCTCCTTCTTCATCAGCCATGACAGCTGAGCTTCAAACAGACCTCAGTCTTGGTTTGGGAGAAACACAGACATTGATCAGCCAACACAGGGCATATTAAAGTTTAATGAGGAATGATAAAGTAATTGCTTTGCCAATATACATGGGGTATATCCAGCCCTGGGGCTATACCACAGTATTTCTCTGCCTCACCTGAGCTGCTGGTAGGGATCACAGGCAGCACTGGAAGATCACGGTCAATGTGCTGTCAAATGGCAAAGTTGCTTGGACAACTATTTTCATCTGTTAATATGGATGCACAAAAAGCCTCAGACACATTTTAAAGTGCAAAAATGCCATCTTGAGGCAACAGTTAATGATGTGTGAAGGTGCAGTCAGCATTGGTTGCTTTTAAAGCAGCATGCTTTGGACCATAAGTGATGCACGGACAGGCAGGAGCCCGTGCACGCTCCAGCAGTACGGTAGGACCCACTTCTCCCCATTGCTGGCAGCTTCAAAGGCCCCCTCACACATCATCTTCTGAGTGGCTACCTTGGAAAGGTGCCTGTTTATGCAATCAATGCCATCAAAGTCCTCCCATCCTGTTTTTTAGGTAGGTAACACATACAGCAAGCGGCCGAGAACGATGGGCTCAACTCCAGCACCCATCAGTCACTATGACAGATACTAGTTAGTAGAACTAGTAATTCAGACACAAAAATAGCCTCAAAACCTTAATTTCCACTCAAACCTGCAGCTCACTTGGTGCTGTGGGCAGAGACAGCTCGTGGGTGCCCTCTCCTGCTGTCACTAAGCAGCAGTGGTGGCTGTGGTGCAGGTGCCTATCCCCATTCCCACACAGCCCAGCCATGCTCCACTGTGTCCCTGCACCCTCTCCCCGCTCAGACCACTGGTGTGTAGCATGGCAGCCAGGCACGCACCTCCACAGAAGATAACTCCGAGCAGCCCAGCTCTTCCCCAGTGTTTTGAGCTCTCAGTGAGCACAGAAAATCTCCAGAAGTGATTGGAGAAGCTGATGGACCTTTAAGCACAAGCCACACCAGAGAGACCAGCAGTTGCTCTCTGACTGCCCCTCCGGGCATGCTGTGGCCTGGGGACCAGCGTGTGGTTGGGGTGCTCCGCATCTGAACCCTACCTCCAGCACAAGACCCACTCTGGACCATCCACAGGGCATCCTTGCTGTTCTGTAAAAGACCATCCATGAGGCGGCAGCAGGACTGTGTGGTAGTGTTTGCGTAAGGAGACAGGGCAGCCCATCTTTCCCCAACTCTCTGTCACTGCTGTTTGGTGTTTGCCACCCCAAAGGTCTCAAGGCTATGGCTCATATTGACAGAGTCCCTCAATTCTGAATGCAGAAGGTGCAGACAAATGCCTGCAGCTGCTGGGTGCCTCCATGCTCATCAGCTGAATACACATGCTGGAGCACAGGCTCCTGTTCACAGCCACTTGTTGCAAATTGACCTTTTTCCCTAATCACCCTCAAATTTCAGCTCTCCAGAAGAGGAGCACAGCTGCCCACAACCCAAAGTCCAGCTGGGTGAGTTCACAAGATCCACAAATGGGTTTTATCTGTGGTGCAACAGGGCAAAACACAGCAAATTTGACTTTACAGCTGGAAAGGGAAGGTGGCAAGGTCCAACCTGAAACACCACAATCTCAGGGTAGCTGCAAACAGCACACTCCACTGCTCTACCTCTACCTGCTCCTGCAATTGCTCCTTCTTGCTAGCACTTGCTTTAATGTTTTGGTCCAGATTAACATCCCTCATTTGTGATTCTGCTTAAACAGCAACTGAGGCCTGATCCAGCCAGCTCTGCTGGGTTCTAGCACTAAATGGCTACAGATCATTAATCAGCTTCAGGCTTCTAGGGGCTTGCTGCTAACGACCTTCACAGCTGTCAGACTTGAGTGGTTGAAGTTCCTTCCCCAAGGGCGGATGCCAGAGCAGACCCTCATTCAGGCAGACATGATGGGCAGTGCCCTGAATTGTGCTGAGCCCCACCCGCAAAAGGTGGAGCAACAGCTTCAAGGTCTCTTCAAACCCACGCAAGACCATGTCTTCCTTCCCTGTGTCATGATGGGAGCCCACGTGGTGCTGGACCTGCTGAGAAAGAGACACCAGCAAGCTGGTCCCAGCCCTAAGCTGCTGCCTGTGCAGTCCGGGTCACCAGGAGGTGGGATGGTGCTTTCAGCAAGCCCCCGATTGCCCTGTGCCTGCCGTGACCTACACATCAGTGCCAGGATGCAGCAAAATGAAGGCTGCACTTTGCCCGGGGAACAAGGTGGGTGAACGTGAATCTTTTCCTTGAGGGAATCAAACCAGAAGCAATGCAGCCTCTGGCTCTGGTGCAGGAGGATCCAAATCTCCCCTGCCAAGCAGTGGTCCCATATCGTCCTCCCCCAGCATGTGCAGCCCAAGCCAAGCTGAAGATACAAAGACAGAACTTAAATCCATCTTTTTTTGTCAGATTCCGGTTTTCCTCCTCCAAACCCCACTACTGAAGTTTCCTTTCACTGTGGCCCATCCCCATTCCTGCTGGGATCCACCGGGGCTTCCTCAGGGGCTGCACAAACCACTCTCAGCTGGAAATTCCTGGCAGCAGAGCCCACATCTTTCCCCTGGGTTTTCAAAGCACCAATTGCACTGTCGCCGTTCAACCCCTTTACTAGGCACAAGCATCCCGTCTTGATTACCAGCCCGGCACTGGCAGCAGACCTGCTCTCCCCATGAATAAGCCTCCCCCACAAAAAGCCCCGTTTCCCCTCTCAGATGAAGGATGCTGGAAGTGCTCAGTGAAACCAGACGCCGAGGATGGTGTATTCCTCTAGAGGGAAACCTCCGCTTGCAGCAGCCCGATTGAAGATCTTTGCTGCATTGAAACGCTGACTCACCCTCCTTCTTCCATACCCCAGCACACAGCTCCGCCAGCCAAAATAAATAGCGGGTACCTTTCTGCCCTCATTTATTTGTTTGGCAGCACTTCACAGACGCGTTTTAGCCTTTCAGCAGAAAAAAAAAAAAAAAGGAAAATAAAATATTGCTGAGCAACTCCCTGATGCAAAGTCTTTTTGAAACAGCTTGTTCAATGCAGGGAGATTTTTCTGTACAGATCACAGCCTGAATTTCAGGCTGACAGCAGCCACCCCAGCTCCGCAGGCACAGAGCACCATCCGCAGCCATCGCAGTCCATCTGCAAGAGGGTGGGTAACTGCACTGTGAAGATAAAGAAAACAGCACATGTGCTGAAAAAGCAGGGGTCTGGGGAGGGCACGGCTCAAATCCAGCCATAATGTGCCAAAGTTAAGAGCTGTGCTGAAGATCAAGTGGAAAATCCCTCCTCGGAGAGCTGGATCCAGGGGAGTGCCATGACCCTACCACTCACAAGCTGCTTTTTGCACCATTTCCCTGTAGAAAAGCACCCAGCGCTTGCTGTGAGCGAGCCAGGGAGGGTGGAAAACCAGGAGGACCAGGGTGCCGGAGGCCCCAGTAGTGGCTTCAAAGCCTGGCAGGGATCAGGAATTTCTTCCCACTGGTGCGAGCAAGGCTGGCATGGCAGGATTTGTGCAGAAAAGGGTTGAGAAGAGATGGATATGGCAGCCCGGGACATTTTTGTACAGGGTGGGAACCCAAGGGGGAAGGAGCCAGAGAATATATGCCAATGCTGCTTTTAAATAGCAATTTCAGAGGTGAGAGCAAGGGGTTTAGCTATCTGTGCAATAACCACTTTGTTTTCCCCTTGGTCCTCACCTGCCCATCATCCCAATTAAAATGGACAGGTCCTGCTTTATAAAGATTTGCCCCAAAACCACAGGAATAAAAAAAAATAGCAGAGATAGGATCTGGGCAGTAAGAGCCCAGGTAGATGCAAAGTGCTAAGCCAAATACCCACTTTTAGGAGTCAGATTGGGGCTGTGCTTTGCCTGGCCAGCTACAAAACAGATTTGTCTCATCACGGCTGAGCTGGTGCCAGCTGGGATCCAATTCACCATCCTGTTTCATGTCCATCCCTGGGAAATACAGGCTCAGCAGGCAAAAGGAAAGGAGAGGCATTTTAAGAGCCGTTTTTCACCCTTGCAGTCTCCCTGCACCCCTCATGCCAGAGGGAAAATGTCCAGCTCCATCCCTGTTCATTTTTACCCTGTGACTGATCCAATGTAGGCATGCAGTTTTGCAGCTCGTGTGGATACAAGACCTGTGCCAGAGATCCCTGACGGCTCCCATGCCGGACTCATACACAGCCTTACCACTACCCATGACGCCCTGGTTCTCACGACATGGTGATCCTCTTCATCAAACTCTGCAGCCTCCCAGGTTCTGCTCTGAAAGGTCCCCTTAACAGTGCTTTGGAGGCGGCTGTCACACACATCAGTGTTCAATCCCACTGACAAGCTCACTTGGTCCACCTGCACCACTCACTGCTGCCAGACTGTCCGAGGACCATGCTCCAATCATTCAAAACTTTCTTCCCATTTCCAGCATTTAGGAAATGTACTTTTTAGGAGTACATGATGAAGAGTGAGGAATTTGAGTCAATATTTGGCCTCACTGCTGGATATGAGGGTACAAACTATGGAAAGAGGAGTGACAAGCAAGGTGCGGAATGATTTTACATTTTCTCCCATGAAAGCAGCGACAGAGGGAAGGTGCTTTAACCTGCAAATACCACTAATGCAATTATTTTTCCAAAAGAGAGTGCAATTTCTCTTTTTTCCTATTGCTAAGCATGAGATGCAGCCCCACTTTATCATCCCAATTCACACTGCAGGAAGCAGGACCTGTGGAGCTCTGATAACATTGTAGGAAACCCTGAAAATAGTTAAACCAATTGTTTTAGCCCCAGGCCTTGCCTCAAATAAACCTGCTGAGCTTCTTCCTTACATACAACCCTTGACCACACAACTTTAAAAACAATAAACCTGAAGCAGTCTTTTATTCAGGTCTCCAAAGAGCAAACACTATGTTCCTACTGCTTCCATTCAAGCCACTGTCAAGCCTGGTAGCCCCCACAGATTAGCAAAGCCAAGGCCAAAAAGCACAGCCTTTGGGACCTGCTTCCCCATGAAGAGTCAGCAAACAAACCTGCATAAATAAGGGCTGAAGGCAGAAATGTCCAGCTCTCTCCCTGGGTAAGAGAGCAGGCAGGTTTGCAGCTCACAAGGAAGCACCAGCTCATGCTTGCTTGACAATGGGTCAGCAAAACCCACCCATCACAGAACAGAAAACCTTTTTATAAAGCTGAAGTTAAAACCAGCCAAAAGTCAGTAGCTTCCTTGTTTTAGAAAGGGTGTGGTTTTGCAAGAGCAAGTGGCTAAAGACAAGCTGTGCCAAACTTGTCTCAGCTGTAGGCTAATTTAAACCTTAACTGTAAAGCATCTTTCTAATTACAGACCTCTTAACTAATTACAAGTTGAAGTTTTTGGTCTTGCAAAGGTGACTGCTTTTCATGCTCTCTCCCCATGTTCAGCTTCGGGTGAAACTTGACCTATCCATGGCGGGCAAAATGGTGAGAAGATGCTGCTTGCTCAGCTGATAGGAGCCGCAAAGCTGAAGTTTCCAGAAGCAGGAGGGAAAAAATCCTCTCTGCAGATAAGTCAAAGACTTAAAACTGCTTGATTCAGAAGCTGGTTCTCTCTAGAAAGCAAAGGTTAATCCGTCTTCACCTCTAGAAGTTACAGTGGTAACTGAATAGCTCCTCCAGGTACAGATGGACATCCATAAAACACCCACACATAAGCACTGCTAACTTTTCAGTCGCGTGCTTGAGAAACCATACACATTTGATTATCACAATACAGATGGCACCAGACCGTACGTTCAACCCGACACCATCAAGACCTAATAAGCTCTTCAACAGCTTTGACTTGAATCAGTGGCATGGTCCACAAGGTCGTTCAGTGTAAGGAAGAAGAATAAAATCAGAAAAGTTACAAGTTCTGTATAATTAAAATAAGTAGTGGCGTTGTAATTAACGGTCAGAAAAAAATAAGAACAAGGAAAGCCAGACTAGAGACAGTTTATCTCCCTGTGATGATGGAAAGGCCATTTTTGCATCCAATGAGACTCAGTCACCATCTCCACTGCCCTGCCTGGACCATATGGTAGGACAAATGCTTCTTATAATGTTCCCCAAAGGTCCTCATCTACCCCAGTCCCCAAAGCCCCAGACACTGGGCCTCCTCCTCCCAGCCAGGCAGCTCTAGCACTTCAACATCCTCCATAACAGACTTCTCCTAATGACTACCTTAAATCTCCCTTGCTACAGTTTAAGATCATTACTTGCCATTTTCAAATTGCAAACTGCAATTAAAGCCCATTCAGATGCTTATAAACACCCCAAAAGGGGCCGCTGTGAATTTCTTCCCTCCAGCCCATGCTTCTTCAAAGTAATTCCTATTTTTGGGAGAGAAAACCCCAGCCGGAGGAGCTGCTGTCGCATGGCTCATCCAGGTTTCTCCTTAGAAGACAGCCGTCTGCAGACAGGGTCCTCAGCATGCCACAGCAAACTGACTCTAAGCAAAGCTTAGCTCCAGCTTAGCTTAAAATGAAACTGTGAGCGCTGAAGTAGATTAAAAAAAACCCACAGAGTGAAAACCCTCTGGGAAAGGAATAACGCTGGGAATGGGAATGGGTCCAGCAGCTGTCATTTTAAAAAAGGCAGAGGGTTGTTAGAAACCAGCAGTGTTTAAGGGCACCTCTGCTCTCACGGCGATTATCCACTGGGTTGGATGCTACAGGCATTCGGGAGCCCATTAACAGCTGGATTGGACATCCTTGCCTTGAAGACAGCAGTGTCCATCAGAGGAGTGGGGCAGGCATGGCTCACATGTCAGGTTGTAACGCATGGTCCATGTTGGCCTCCTTCCTAGAACTGCAAAGCAGGAGGAAACCCACAGGTTTCTCACCCATTTATCGAGGAAAAGTCTGCAGAGGGAGACGTCCTCTGCATCTCCGATCCCATCACATGCATATATTGTAGGCTTACAGTACTGGCTGGCTCAGGCAGCTTGGGGAGTCACTGCCTGAATACAGTAGGATTTTTAATGCGTTTATTTTTCATACCATATCCTTTCTATTCTAGGACTTAAATCAAACAGCAGGTTTATTATTGCAAAATGATTAAAAAAAAGAACAATCTCAAGAGGTAATATTCTGTCCTTCCTCAGTCACAACATTCAGAGACTCAAATCCTTTACTCTCACCCAGAAAGAAACCTTGAACTGGGATGTGACACCAAGTAACTGCTGGGGTTTCAAGTCTCCTGGAAATGAAAAACCCGTAAGTAGGAACTGCAGCAGTCCCAGGACCTCGTGTTCATCTCTCCTGCTGCTTGAGCAGCTCAAGGACAGAGACCCCACACCCTCCCTGGTCCTTCCCTTCCCCATCGCGTCCCCCGTGTGAATTAGGCTTCGCTCCCCAACAAAAGGCTCTGGAGCACAGAGCTCCAGGCCCTGCGAGATGAGGCACTTGTGACTCAGAGGAGCAGCTTCCTGCCTGCCTCGGTGTCCCCAGCTCTGCCCGTGCAGCTGGGAGCACTAGCAGTGGGCAGGACCGAGCCTTACCAGCCCTTATGGCTCCTCTCGCATCCTCCTGCCGACAGCATATGCTCCTCTCGAGTGACCACGTGTGGCACACAGGACAAGGAAATGTGGCCTTCAGTCCTTGGGAAGGGGGTGGCAGCACGTTCTTGCCTCCCGTTGATCTTAAAGACCGCTACAAGCACAACGTCTTCTTGTGGGGTGAAGAGGACTTTCGGGGCTGCCCTTGTTCTGAAGCTGCACTGAGCAATATGCTCAACCCCTCACTTACGTCTGAGCAGTGCTTTAAAAGCAGTTTAACCCGTGTGGGAATCTGGTTAGGTTGAATAAACCGTGAGTGTGCTCCTTATTAAAGGAGGCTTAGACTAAATTAAAATCCTTCTGCTTAATAAATTAGGTTAAAGTCAGCCCAGATTAGAAAATCCCTATAATAAATCAACCCTCTAGATTCAACCAGCTCTCGACGGCTAGTTGTTTTCTCTGGCTGCTTTTAACCCTGTTTTCTCCCTCTCACTGAGCAACGATAACACCACACCAGGCTCTAGGTCAATCTCTGGATCCCAGCTCAGCTGCCAGGAGCTACAGGGACGGATGTAGGTGACGCACTGTCGCGATAAAGCCTGCACAGAAACAGCACGAACACCACGTTTTGTGTGCCACAAATACAGTGCTGAGGATTTGGAAGGATGAATCATCACGTAAAGCGAGGACAATTAGAGATTCATAATCGGGAGGAGGGAAGGCTGGGGTGGGATGGGAAAAGGAAAGAGCAGGGTTGGGATTAGTTACTTCAGAAATATTAATAATATCTCAAGTTAACAAAGTACCGCACCCCCAGGCCAGACCAGAGACATGGAGGGGGTAGGATGTTAATAAAAAAATGTGATTACATGTCACTATGTCCCACATCCTACACTGACTGATAGGGAAGCTTTTTTATCTAATTAAAGGATAATGATCCCTTACTTTGAGGCCACAGAAACACTTGGCATGACCACCCTGAGCCTCAGCTCTGCAAAGGGAAATGTCTCCCTCTCCATGAAGGGGATCCCTCCCTTCCCCAACCAGGACACACAGCCCAGGAGGGCAAATGGAGTTGGTTTGTGGCACAAGCCAGGGGAGGATCCAGGAAAAATCACCCTCCCTTTGAGACATTTAAGACCAAGGAAAGATTTCCCCTGCCATCGTCTTGTCTGAGAAATGGGGACTGGTCCTCTGCTGATGCTGGAGAGCATTTAACAGAGCAGCCGTTGAAGAGAGGAGGCTGGGGCAGCTAGTTAATGGCCTAGACGTCAACACACCCATCTCACTGACCTGGGTTTCTGAGGGGACTCTTTGGGCTCCTTTGAACCGAACCAGCTGCTGGTCTTATTCCTCTCATCTCTCCCTGCTGTTGTGTGGATGGATGAGCCATGGGAGGGTCCCACTTTCTCCCCCTGGCCTTTGCTCCCCACGTCACTCTTGTTGCACCCGTGGTGGAAGAGGGCACCCTTCGCTTTCTTGTCTTCCTTCCTTGTTTCCTCGGGTTGTTTGTCCTTCATCATCTCTGTGGAGAAGACCACGGGTGTTGCAGCTTGTGTCGGCTTGTTCTCTAAGCGACTGTTTTCCTCCATCTTTGCTCTGCCCAGATGGTTACTGAGAGTGACAGCTTTTGTGGAAACCTTGAGCTCTTCTTGCAAGGCTAAGCTGGGAGGAGACGGGATGAACCTGGGCTCGTCTCTCTGCTGCGTCCTCTCAAAGTTGCTGACTCCCCAAGGCACCTCGTGGGAGTCGGGATGGAGGGGGGTGAAGCCAAAGCCCTCCTCCTGATGTCTGGGGACGCTGGGCACAGACAGTGGCGCAGAGCTCTGAGGGACCGACATGGGGCTCTTTGGTGTAGGCTCATCGCTGTAAACGTGGCTCCCATTGATGCAGAGGGAAGACCGGGACACAGGATCGTTCTTTGGCTTCAGGCTTTGGATTGCTTTTGGCTCCAGGACTGGGCTGACTTGGGAAACATCGTCACTGAATGCTCTCTTGTGGGTCAGCTTTGGAGATGGCAAGTAGTCTTTCACTGGGGGAAAATAAAACACAAAACAGAGGTGAGGTCATCTGAGTAACAGGCACAGGTATGAAAAGCATCGTTATCTTCTATTTGCAAACACTAAGGAGTTCTGTGAAATCATACCAGCTTTCTCCCTCCCGGGCTCTACCAGATTATAATTAAACTACTAGAAATGCAAAGCATGGGTTACAAGTATGTGGCTATACAAGCTATATGATATTCTCCCCAAGCACATCACCTCCCACTGCAGGATCTGGAGAGGAGTCTCTGTAAGATGACAAACCCCTTGTCTGAGAGGATCTGAGATCGATAATAAATGCAACAAACTACCCAGAAGCTACTTAAAGGGCTTATGCTTCTGTGTGATTTAAGAGTTTGCATCAAAAAAAAGACAACAAGCCTCTGAGCTCTGCTCCGACAGGCCAGGCTGCTGCTTTGCGTGATATATGCCAGGAGGGTCCAGTGCCTGCTTCTCCCTCCCGCTGCCTGACTCTTGTGGCTATTGTTAACGTTCAGCATATTTTTGGAGTTACATGGAGAGCCCAGTGAGAAGGATTGCCTGGACTTTAGGTGACATGCAGCTGCTCTCCCTTCCTAGCCAGAAATGTTGTCTCCTTTGCTGGTTTTGGCTGGGATAGAGTTAATTTTCTTCACAGTAGCTACTATGGGGCTACGTTTTGGCTTTGTGCTGAAAACAGTGTTGATAATACAGGGATGTTTTAGCTACTGCTGAGCAGTGCTTACACAGAGTCAAGGTCTTTTCTGCTCCTCACACCACCCCACCAGTGAGCAGGCTGGGAGGGCACAAGAAGCTGGGAGGGGACACAGCCGGGACAGCTGACCCCAACTGACCAAAGGGATATCCCATACCACATGACGTCATGCTCAGTATATAAAGCTGGGGGAAGAAGAAGGAAGGGGGGAATGTTTGGAGTGATGGTGTTTGTCTTCTCAAGTAACCATTATGCATGATGGAGCCCTGCTTTCCTGGAGATGGCTGCACACCTGCCTGCCAATGGGAAGCAGTCAATGAATTCCTTGTTTTGCTTTGCTTGTGTGCGCGGCTTTTGTTTTAGCTATTAAACTGTCTTTACCTCAAGCCACGAGCGTTCTCACTTTTACTCTTCTGATTCTCTCCCCCATCCCAGCTAGGGGCAGTGAGCAAGCAGCTATGTGTGCCTAGTTGCCAGCTGGGGTTAAACCATGACACTCCTTCAGCATGACATGAGGATGATGGGGCCAGACTGGTGCCTCCACTCGCTCCCCAGCCGCGCACAGGAATGTCGCCCACCAGAAACTGAGAGGCATCACCAGCACGGTGAGAAGCAGCAGGTACCCAGGGACTCCCACCCAATATGGGAATTTGCTGTCTCCAGCCAATTAAATTATTTAATTATATATTTTGTTTTCAAGGGATAGCAAGAATTAATTCACTACAAGGGCCTTTTTTGTTTGCAAATCGCCACTCTCCGAGCGCCAAGAGCTCAGATTGCTTTAATCACTGGGAACCGGTCACTGTTTCAGCTTTGCCTCCAAGCCGGAGGCGTCTCATTAGACAGCCAGGCAGCAGCGCAGCACAGCGGCAACATGCTCTGCTTCGCCCAGCCCTCTCCCAGGGGCTTACTGCTATGAGTCAGTGTTAGCGACCTGCTTTCAGGGGGCAGAGAACAAACGGTCCTAAAGCACCCTCATAGCCCGCAAGCTCATGCTGCGCTGCAGGGAGCCCATGCAGCATCAGCGTAAGTCAGGCTGCTCATAAATAGGCTCAGCATGAAAAGCAAAATCTTAGACGTCTCCCCCAATTCTGGCAAGCACGTTACTGCCAGCACGCAGAAGGTCTCAGAGGGTTTGTACAGGATCACAGAATCACAGGGGTTGGAAGGGACCTCTGGAAATCATCTAGTCCAACCCCCCTGCCAGAGCAGGTTCACCTAGAGCAGGTTGCACTTTAGGTAAGCAATTGGTTAACAGATTTGTAGGAAAGCCTCAACAACCCCTTACAAAGAAAAGAAGGGAAAAAAAGGAGGGTGGGGATTAAAACCGTTATCCTCTTACCAGAGCGTTCTGTGGACAGACTGCTGTGTCTGCTTGGGGATTTGGTTACCTCGGGAACATTTGCGGCCAAGCCCAGGCTGGCAGAAGAGATGGTGCTGTCTGATCCCAGGGAGGTGTTGGATTGCGTCAGAGATGACTTGCGCAGCTTGTTCTTCAAGAAGAAGCCCTTGACTTTGGACTTCTTGCCCCCAATGTCGTAGTCATCTTCCATGTCGAGGGCGCCCATGCTGCTGGGGATGATGGCAGAGGCCGACTCCAAGTCATATTTCTTCTTGCCCTTCACCTTGTCCTTCAGCTTGCCAAAGGGCGACCGCGGTTTGTCCTTCATGGACAGGTCGAACATGCTGGCTGTAAGGTTGTTTCGTGTGAACTGGATGCTCACCAGGATCTCACCACGCTCCTTCTCCTTCTTTCCAGCCTTGGAGTGTAACTTGTGCCACCTGGAGCCAGAGAGGAAAGAAAAGGAAAGGCCCATATGTCATTTCCAAGAGCCACAAGCCAGAAAGACCTCACGGAGGATGCTGCTGGGTGGGAGCTAGCACAAGGACCCCAGAATTCACCTAAGACCTGAGTCAGAGACACACAAATGCCAAGCACGGAGGTGTTGGATGGGACCAGAACTCTCCCTGAACCACAGTGGCTTTGTAAGAGCTCTGTCTCCATCCCCATCCTAAAGCACTTCCACTAAATAACCTGGCAAACACCATCTCGCTCACCCTGGCGTCAGATACTGCCATGCATTTCACAGGGGGAAGTTCCTGGTGGCCAAATATTTGTACGGTCAGTTGATACATTGCTGTGAGCCCGTGTTTAAAAAAAGATGGTGCTTTGTGCTTGCATTTTAAATATTCAAGAGCCAGTGACTCAGAACAAATCCTTTCAAGTCACAGACAGTACCGTAATGGCAAAGGCACTCAACAACATGCATTAAAATAACCTTATGCCAGACCCTCTGTGCCTCACCCTAAATAAAGGTGCTGATATTTGCCTAGAAGTGTCCTTGCATCAAGAATTTAGAGGATGCTGCATCCTGGGAGCTCTTTATGGGCAGGAGGAGCTGCCGTGCAGCACCTACCCTATCCACCCTGACCCAACCCCATCCCACCCAACTCTACGCTACTGAACCCAACCCTTCCCAAACCTACCCTACCCTACCCTACTCTACCCTGCCCACGTTACTGGATTTTTGGGAAACCAGTTGATGGCAGTCTCCAGCCTGTGGTACAGCTTTGGGATCTGCAATGGCCTGATGTTATGGTGGAGGACGCAGCACACCTATATATCCATCACCTTCCCCTCCTCCAAATACCTCAATTCTGCTGAAACGTCTGTGCTGAGGAGGGAAAAGGACTTCAACGCTCCCTGTGCCGGTTGCCAAAGCCCAGCACCGTGCTGCTGGGACTGATGAGCGCTCCCAAATGAGATATTGGCCATATCTACCAGCACAAAAGTTTCAACTGACTCTGCAGTAGATTAACGGACGGTGCTCCCCGCTGCCCTGCCTTAGACGAAACCCATAACGCAGACATTGCTCACAGAGATGGAAAAAGTATGGGAAAAGCCTCCAAAACATTCACTGCACAAGGGAAAAAGACCTCCTAACCTCCATTTAGGGCCAAATCCTTCCACAGGGAACAACCTGTGCACTGGCAGGGCACAGAGCAACCCTTGGCATGCGATGGGAGAGGGATCTTGCCTCCTGCCAATTGGAACGAATGGTGAGTGAGAGACCACCAAAGCAAGAGATACCCAAAGACACCTTCCAGTTCTCCAGTTCACAGCAGTACCATGATCAGATGGGGCAACACGAAACACAGGCCATGAGGGAACCATTTCTTCCCCCAGACCGCTGATGACCCAGTGGTCCTTTGCTCCCTTCTCCTCCCGTTAAGATGCCCCATCTTTCTGCCCCGCGCCACATCCTGGGGCAGCTGCAGCAGGATGAGTGGGTCTCCAGCACAGCCACTGCGCTGGTAGCTCTGATCCCTCCCAGATCAAAGTACTAAAATTCCCCTTAATAAGGCACAAGGAAATCTGTAGGTTCAGGACAGACCCTATTTCTCCGTGACATGCTTCACAGGCGAAGCAGGCAGCAAGGGGAGGTGGAAGAAATTCCTAGACCTGGGTTAACAATTTCCCAATGATTTCCCACAAAATAAAAACCCCAGTGGTGTTTTACATCCACTTGAAAAGAGAGGTCACTGAATAGAAAAAAAAAAAAAAGGGAAGGAAAATGTGAAGGGTTAGAGATGGGTGTGACCATGCTGAAATCACCGGGGCAAGGAGAAACTTGAATTGTGTCCTCCAGATGTTTCTGAATTACTGCTGGGGATGTTATCACATCTTGGAAAAAGGGAGGAGCTGGAAACCCTGGGAAGCCTACACCATACCTTGTGAAGCGGGCACAAACCCCCTAATTCCCTGCTGGGATGCCTGGATAAATAACATGAGTGTACAGCTGAAAGCACCCAGTACCTTCACCACGCAATTCAGGTGCCAACAAAATGCAGGATGCACAGCACCTGTGACTTTGCTGGGCACAGACATAGGGCTAAATCCCCAGTGAATCCATTCCTATTCCTGCCACTTTCTTAACCCACCCCCATACGATGCCCTTTGGAAAATTTTCAGTACCCAGACTTCAAACTTGAAAATATCCAGGCATGCAGAAAAAAAAACACGAAAAAAAGCAGCATTAACCCTTGCAGTGAGTCATCGGCTGCAAAGAGACATCCAAATGGCTTATCTGCTGCCAGGGAGCAGTTAGGGGAGCAGGAGCAGGTGAGTCAGTGGACCCTTCCCATAGGAGCGGTGAAGAAAAGGCTGCTTGGAATGGGCTGTGCCCACAGCACATCAAATATTATATTGCTCAGTTTCATGCAAGACCTGGAAGAAGCTCAAAAGGGAAGGGCTGCAGCAGCCTGCCAGCTGGGAGAGGAGAGATTTGGGGGCTGAATCATTTAGCAGGAAAAGAAAAAAACCTCGCAAGTAGTTTTTATATCTTACATCATCCCGTGGAAAAAAAAATAGAGAGAAAATCTGGGTGGATTAACATAAGGAAAGGCACAAGCTCAAGGATGATGAGATGTAACAGCCTGTAAAAGCCCTGCACTGGCTCAGCTCACAGGGGTACACTCTCAGCATCTCCTGTCCCATCACTTATGAAGTTGTGGTCATTAAAATTAATTTGGGTGCTCAGTGGCAATGTCTTTGAAAGAACAAGCCTTAAAACCTGATCTGCTTCAAAAAGCGTCCGCTCAAGGAAAAACCTCTGCTTATGCTGGCGCTGGATTAAGGAGCTATTTTTGCTTCTCAAGACCTAATCAGCACTCGGCAAGCAGTTGGGACTACACCTCAAACAGGGAACAGCGCTATTTTTAGGCTAAGCTCTAAGTTTATGGCACAAGATGAGTGTCTGGGAGGATTAAGTTGTTCCATGTTGGGTTTTTCTTTTTTTTATGAATCAGTTCCAGTGGAAACAGGAGGTGCAAACACCGCCTCGGCCGGGATGTGTCAAGAGAGCAGGAATGGGGCGGGTTTCAAGTCTCAGCCCAGCAAAATACGAACTCCTGCTGTTAAACTTTTCGCCGTTAACCCCACCCCACAGCCATTGGGTTTCCCATGTTTCTTGCACGAGCTGCCCTCATGGGGAAGCCCTGTGGGGGCGGGTTCTGGAGTGTGGCCACCCAAGCCCAAGTCTCGGAGTGGGACATGATCTCTTTTATGGGACTAGACAATATGCCTGGAAAAACAAACCAGCTTCTGCCCATACAAACCCTTTTCCAAGTCTGAAACAGCAGCCATGGGCTTCACAGCTCAGGCTCAGACCAATCACTCTGAATTTAACTGTGTTATATTAATAAGACTGTGGAAGAGGTGCTGGCACTGTGGAGCATGGGGAAATCAAGGAAGCCATGTCAAGCATGTCCAGCACCAGGAAACCAAGACTGCAAGAACCCGCTTCTCAGAGGTGTTTTGGAGGCCTCTCTTGAGGATGGTGCCACCAGCTTGGGTCCAGCTCCTTGCTGCACAGGACATCCAGGACAAGCCACCCACCTCTGGCCACCTACTCCCAGGGTGCTATTCTTAGTAAGGTTTGGAGGGGTCACAGCCTGACACAGATTTTGCTAGTTAAAAAAAACATTAAATTAAACAGGCGGTCTTGTCCCGGTGCCAGAGCTGGTGGTGATCAAGAGCAGGATAGCTTTTAGCTAAGGAGACGTGCTTGGTGCCTGAGTCTGTGCTCCTCCCCTTGCTCCCTCCAACTGGAAAGGGATCTCCCCCTTGAACACGGGGCAGAGGATGAAACCTGCAGCTTCCCAGCTTGATGGTCCCATATTAACACCCTTCTGCTCCGTGGAGAACTGCTCCTTTCCACCTCCACTGCAAGGCGATGCTTCTGCTGAGACACCTTGGCCCTGGTGATATGGAGAGCCAGGCTTACTCAGAGACATCTCCAACGCGACATGTCCAGGGAACGCAGCTTGAGCCAGCTTGAAGACTGCATGTTCAGGCAATTAGCTTTTGCTAAAAAAAGTATATTCTTCCCTCTTATACCCCACAGGGCCAGTGCCTCTGTGCATCGGGTGCCTGCTTGCAGCATTGCACCACGCTGGGTGTGCATCCCCCAAAAGGCAAAGGGCTTCTCCCAGCATCACCCCGGGATCTGCCCTCCAGGGATGCTGTGGGAGGGAAGGGGCAGACGGGCACCCAGGCCCCGGGGATCTCTGCAGGAGGAAGCCGCAAGCAGCAAGCCACCCCAGCACACAGGGACAGGAGAGGAAACCTCAAACAGAAAACTCCCTGCGGACGCCCCAGAAAGGGGAAGCAGCTGGAGGCCTCTGCAAGCTCTCAGGCAGCTCTTGGGAACCAAGATGTGGTCCAGGGGTTTGCAAGCTCACATCCCACCACAGTAACACTGCTTGTGAGCACTGATGTACAGTGGAGGGCTCCCCAGCCCCCTGCGTGGCTGTGCACACTCATTTAGGTCACCGTGTTTAATCAGCACATCCGAACTGCCTCCAGACAGTTTCAGTAAAACCCTTTCCTGTGCAAAGGCTCCTCTCTCCTCCCACTCGCCTCCACTGAGAGTCAAGGAGAATGGCAAGCCACGCAGCATGGCTGCCAAAAGGCAGGTTTGGGAAGAAAGGCAGAAAGCACCTGGCATCTATTTTTACATTTGCTGTTGCTGGGATCAATCGGAGCAGCAAGGGAGGCATAGAGAGCAGAGCACAAAGCCCTGCTGTAACACCAGGGCCCCAAAAAACACGTGCCTTCCCCCATCCTCCAGCAGCATCCCATACCGGAAAGCCAACTAGTGCTGAGCAAAGGGAAAAAAACACCCTAGCATGGAAACAAGAGAGTAGGAACTGTTTGTTAAGGAGGGAAAGCAACCCCACGGAGGATGCTGACAGGATGGATTTGCTCAGGGTCAGCGCCTGGTTCGCGCCATCCCCCATCTCCTGCTCTTCGTCCTCCATCGGGCTGCAAGTGACTGTTTATGGGGGGCACTGGGAGCCCCCGCTCCTAGAAACCTTGTGTGGGGTATCTGAGCTACAGGGGAAGATGCTTGGGCATTTTTTCCTCTCCACCTCAGCTGTGTGGGCTGCCCCAACACCTCCTAGGATGGGATGCCAAGCTGCTGGGATTATCAGGGAGACACAGAGCCAACCCTTAACAGAAAGGCAATGCTGACTGTGGCAAGGGGATTCCAGGGGAGACTGACCCCAGGCTTTCTGTCACTTTGTCCCTTCCACGACCCCCTCCTGATCAAGCAACTCCTTCAGCAGAAAACCAAGCATGAAGCCCAAGGTCCTATCCTGTCAGCAGCTTTGCAGGTCGTCATCCAGAAGCCCCATGGCAATCCAAGCTTATTTCATTGGTTTGGGACTACTACAGTCCCGACACTGGGATGAAATCAGGCCAGCAGGGCAGCGCACGCAACACGGATCTCAGAGATGCTGTGTGCACTGTCGGGGCACCATCCTGCCCTACTTTCAGGAAGGACATGGGTCCTTCCAAGGAGAACCACCTTTGTTCTCCCATGGGTCCAGCTGGGGTCCCCAAGGGATCCCCATCCACCCTCCAGCTCAGCCAGACCTACCTCACTCCAACAGACCTATCCAACACCTCCTGGGTACCTTCAGCAATGGTTCTCCAGTTTCACTCCTGGACTGGTCCCAGTGCTTTGCTAGCAGCAGGTTCAAGAGAGCCTCCTTGAGTGGGTGGTTTTCACCATCCTTTAGCAACTCGCAGCGTTCATGGATGCACACAGGGAAGGAGACACAACTGGAGCATTTCTAGAGTGCTTTAGCGGTCAGAGGCTTCTCAAAATCCTCCCAAAACCACTCAGCATTGTCGGGGTGGCCGAGGTTCCCCTCAACCCAAACAGAAATGCTCCTGTCCCACACCATCTCACCCACCTGAGCTGCAGTATGGAGCAAGAGACAGCCCAATGTGCAGCCAATGCCTCTTCCCCAACCACACCAGCCTGTAATTTACTGCTGATTCATCCCTGCAACAAGGTCTTCCCGCTTATGAAAAGAGCCCCAGGTCTTTAATTAAAGACGACTTGGGCCCCTACAGCAATAGAGAGAGCAGGATGGAGCACAGAAAAGGCAATCCAGGGAAAACACAAATGTTGGCAGAAGGGCCACCACTCCTCCTGGCGTGACTCCCCTTAACGGACATGGCATGGGCAGCAAAGAGGCATTTCAGTGAGACGAGAGCTGAAGCAGCCCTGCGGAAACATGCACATCGCTTCAGGCCAGGAGGAAGCTCACCCACCCCAGAAGGGAAGCACAGGGTGGAAAATAACCCAACCCTGGGGAGTTTTGTGCTTTTTGTCTGGCTTCGTGTTTTTGACACAGCTTCCCCCACCGGTGTTGGGAAGCTTTTCTGCAGCGTAGGTTCATTTCGTGTTGGTTTTGGATGGCCTATTTTACAAGGTGATCCCTGTAAGCTGCTAAAAGCACAGATGGAAAATAAACACAGGCTGATTCCCCCGCGGATGGGGAAGAAATGGCTCGAGCAGCTGAGGTGGGAAGAAGTTCATCTCTGCAAACGTTCCTCTGAGAAGTGCTTGAAAACAAACTTGAACAAACCAACCTCCCACAGCTCATTAGATAATTCAGCTCACTGCTAACAAAGCAACTCAACCCTGCTCCTTTAATGGGTTCCAGCTTTGACACAACCAACTCAGTTGCTCAAGTGAGTGCTGGCTAAATGGGATGTCAGAAACAAAGAGCAGAAGCCATGTGTGGTGAGGGGTGCAAGAGGACGGAGCTATGGACTTGGTGCTGGTGCTCCAAGCAATGTATTACCATAGCTGATGCCGGAGCATGGGAAAACTGGGAACCCCCATGAGAAAATCCCACCACCGACTCACACCCGTCCATGCTCTGCCCTGACTTGCAGTCCAGGAACAGAGATGTTGTCACCAGTGGGTGTTGATGGCAGGGAACAGCCTACAAACCTGGAAGGCACGATGAAAACCAGGAAAAGCACCAGCCCTACTTGCATCCACAGCTCACTGGCAAGCCTGTTGCAACACCCAGGCTGTGCTACAGAGCTGGTGCTCCAGGCATGTATACTGCAGCACCTCAGTGCTCCATGCACAAGGTCCATCCCAGTAAGGTCCTGAGCATCCTCACCCCTGCATCCCAGCAGGACCCTGCTGCCTGGCACCTCCCCTTGTCTATGGGAGGACTGGGGTGGCCCAGACCTGCAGAACCCCCAGACAGGCTGTTTTCTTGACCCTGTACACAGAAGAGACAGAGGATGGCTGCCCAGCCACCCCACTGCCCCCAAATCTGCCCCTAAGGCCTCTGTGCTGGCTGGCAGAGGCAAACAGGGGTCTGTGATGGCATGGAGGGGGATGGTTTCAGGAGCAGGATAGACACCAGGGATGGAGAAGAGCTATCAACCAGCAGGACAGTGTTGGCATGACAGCAAGGGCAGGTAACTTGACTGCAAATCAATTTAGGCTAAGGGGATCAGAGGCTTTCCCATCTCTAGCACAGGATGGGTAGGTAGGAAGAGGAAGGGAGGGAAGATTTAAGGAGCTGTAAAATGGAGCATGAAACATTTATGAATGAAGAGGAGATAGTAATAGCAGGAGACAGAAAGTGATCTCTTCAGCTATATTTATCTCTTTATGCTCCAGAGCGTCCAAGGTTTGCGTCCTCCGAGTCATGAACAAGCCAATAAACCACATTTGTGGTCACCAAATGATCTGAACTGCCAGGCCAGCACTGCCTGGCACAGCAAGACTAGGGGAAGAGGCCCCTGTGTGAGGACAGGAGAGGAGGCAGCACCGGCGATCCGCTGACCCACTGCACAAAAAACCAAAGGCACAAAGAAAAGTTAAAAAAACAAATCCTGAGCTGATTTTGCAGGATTGCAAAGCACGACTGACACCAAGGAGCTGCTCCGCTGGTTCCCCAAGTGCACCTGCTTCTGGGGAGCTACTTAATGCACAACTCAACATGCACAGGACGGGCAGGAGAAACATGTTTTTGCTGCAAATCCTTTTCCACTTCCAGCTGGGAAGCGCATCACGGCAGGGCTTGCATGGAGAACCTAGTACCTAGAGGCAACACAAGACGTGGGAACACAGCAGCTGTCCTCCAAAGGGGAAACCAACCCCAAGGGCTCCACGCAGCTTAAAATACCAGCTACACCCACTTTGGCAACAGGTCACGCATCGATTGTTCATTCATCGCATCAAAAGACGCTGCTACCCGCTCTCGGGCATGAGTCACGCATGCAAAAAAGGGGAAAAAGGGAAAAAGGAACGAATCTTAAGCCCAGCAGCAGGTTGCTCTAATTAGACACAGTTTTATCCTCGGTGGACTTCTGGTGAAGAGACCCATGCGCTGGAAACACAGAGCTGGGGAGGTCCTGGGATGCTGCTCTGGGGACGGGGCTCCCAAACCCCAAGCCTGGGCTGGAAAGGCCATCCCGCTGGAAACCCAAACCCCGTGTCCCCAGCCAAGCTCCTGACAAAGAAAGCAAATTCCCATGGCAGTTATTTGCACACCTTTGCCAAGCACAGGCTCCAACAAGCCCTGGGGCAGGAAAAGAGGCAGCAGCAAAAGCTTAAAAGCCATTTTCACTGGACAGACCACATGCAGAAAGGATGCACGGTCTTTTGTGGACTCCAATTGTCAAGAAAGCCCCATGCAGCAGCTGTGCAGAAGCAGCAGCCCATGCCAGCATGCCTGCAATGGACCAGCATCCATTGCAAGAGGATTTCAACAGGCTAGACAACACCAGAGCACCCAGAGCCTGCAGGGTTACGTGGGGCAATAAGCCCATTTTCCTTTCGTGCAGGCACCTACGTAGGCATGTTTGCAAGCTGGCTACAGCAGATGGGCAGAATAACCCAGTCTAGATTCTGCCCTGGCAGCAGCCATGGCACAGACGCGGGTGTCTCCAGCAGACCCCTGAGTTGTAACGTATCACTCCAAGGGACCATGCTGCCGCGGTGCAGCTGAGGGTGCCCGCAGATGCTCTCCTCTGGGGCAATGCTACAGTCAAGCAGGTTCCCCCAGGAACCATGAAGAGCATCCCCAAAAAACTCCTCTCCTGCTGTGGACACTGCCTTTGAGCCATCCAGCTCAGGCCAGCACAACGACACATCCCCTTGCAGGGCCAGAGGAGTGGAGAGCAGAGCCCACCCTGCCTTCCTGGTCACTAGAGAGGAAGGACTGGCAAGAAATATTTTTCCAGGCTCTGTAGGGAAGGGAGGGAGTCACCTTGGAAAGGCGAACTGGGGTGGTGAGGCTCCTGAAGCACGGCATGAGCACTAGCTGAACTCAGCACATGCAATAGCACCAGCTCCACCCATGTCTGGAGCTTTGTACCAACAGGTTTGAGGTGTTTTTTGGGCTGGCTGTGGGTTTTTCTGCAGCTGCTAAGGGAAAAAGATGGCTGGAGGCAGTTAGGGTTCCACCAATTAGTGTGAAACTGAGTAAGAAGCCTGAATCTGCAGCTTTTTGGTTTTTAAGATGACAGAGGGTGACAGGCCAGCGCTGCTGGCCACTGACAGGCCAAAGCAAACATGCCAGAGTTGCAAGGCTGGGATCAAACTGCTCAAGTATCTTTCAAAAACAACAAAAGTGGAGCCTTCCTGGAGCAGAACAGAGCAAGGGCCTTACACCTCCTCAACTGACCTCAGCAACTAGGTGAAAATGGGGTTAACTGGGCAGGTAGGAGCAAAATTAAGCACTGCCCCCATTTTGTAAGCAGCATCACCTTCGATGCTTTCCCTGTGGGCTCCCAGATAGGGGCAATTGCTTGCCCGGAACAAGCTGGAGACCAAGGTCCCTATCCCAAGGCCTGGCTGCCTCCTGCCTAGCCTTGCCTCCAGCAGTGCAGAGAGCATCTCGACCTGATTTTTGGCAGGACTAACCCTCTCCTCCCCCTGCTCAGTGGCATTTCAACACAGCAGGGCGTTTCCTGGCTTGGCTGAGATGCAACAACCCCTCAGAGCTGCCTTTCCACCCCCAAGGAAGAGGGCTCTGCTTGCCCTTGTATTAAAACTTTCCATCCCAAAACTATCACAGAGCAGCTATTTCCTCTCTGCCCCGCTGCAAGGTCTCTTCCTCTCCTAGGCTTAAGGACAGATGTGCAGAGGACACAGCTGCAGCAATATGGTCTCAGCTCATGCCTGATAGGGAGCAGAAAGTGAGCTCCAACCCTGGGTGCGAAAATCTCCCCGAAGAGATGCAGACAGAAGCCAGGGCCACAGCGGGAATGGCAACAAGCACAAACCACCACATCTAAGAGATGCCACAGCCAAGAGCCCGCAGGCCACAGCCCATGCTCTGCCACTAATCATCTCCACTGATTTTAATTTAACAAGGGAGGGCGACAGCCACAAGCATACCATGGGCTGACAGCAGTCCAGAGGGGTTGGTGGTGGAGATGACAGCAGGTCCATGCCTGGGCGAAACACAAGGACAGTGCCACAGAGGGCACGTTACCTGTCTGCTCTCACCACAGCAAAGAGGGGACGTGATGGGTACAACCAGCAAGGGGAAGAGAAAAGTGCCTGATCTGGGGATTAGCTCAGGAAGGACCAACAGACAGCAAGGGAGCCCCGTCAGGGATTCGGGGACTATCCCTTGGCCCTGAGGGTGCTTCTTGCCTCTCCAAGGTCCCAACGCTGCTTTGTTGCTGAGCAGGTAGGCAGCACACATCACAGGGCAATGATGTGACCTTCCGGAGGGTTTCTCAATCATGCTGGGGCCAAAGCAAATTCAGAGCAATGTTCCCCTGAGCCACCTCTGTCTCAGCCCGTTCCCTGCCCCCAGCCACGCTGCTTCTCCCTCCCTGTTCCAGGCCACGCAGCTGCAGGTAGTGATGGGGCCGACGAGCTCCTTCTCTGACCAGCTCTGCCAGCTGTCTTGGCATGACTCCATGATACCTTCTTCTCAAACCCAAGGAAATCCCCAACCCTTCTCCACTGAGTCCTGCCCCAAAACTGAGCTCCATCAGGATGCGGCAGAGAGAAGCTTAGCACCCACGGAAAGGTTTTCTACCCCGACTAGCTTCTTTGCTGATGGAAAGCAAGAAGGAGAGTGTCTTGTTCCTGCTGCCAGGGTGGAGATGCTGCAGCTGCCCAGGCGAAGGGCTGCATGCAAGCCCAGACCCCTCCAAGCAACCGGACACTCCACAGCTGGGGAGGGACAGGAACAAGTAAAGGGAACTGCAGCAGGGAGGGCTTTGGGGAATTTGGAGCTGGGCTGATTTTGCATGGGTAACAACTCCGCAAGACAAGTTCCGTGTCGCAGGGACACCAATGGCTACTTGCTGCCGTTGCTCCCTGTCCGAGGCAGCAGCCAGCAAGCAACTGCAAGTCACTGCAGGAAAACACCAGAGCCAGGAATCATGACTCTTCTGCTACACTTACTGTCCCCTTACCCACAGGATTCCAGTGCTGCAAAGCCCTGAATTTTGCTCTCCGGAGACTGAGCTCCAGCAGCCCAGTGTTTGCACAGCCAGCAGAGCTTCACCCTGGAAGGCTCACAACTTTAACCTTCCCCTTTGCCACGGGACTGTGAGATCTTAGGGAAAGAAAGCAAATGAAAATGAGATTTGAAAAGGAGAGAGAGGAGGTAACGACAATTAGGGTTTTTCTTTGCTCAGCTGTGCTGATTTTGGCTGGGGTAGAGTTAATTTTCTTCACAGTAGCTACTATGGGACTACGTTTTGGCTTTGTGCTGAAAACAGTGTTGATAACACAGGGATGTTTTAGCTACTGCTGAGCAGTGCTTACACAGAGTCAAGGTCTTTTCTGCTCCTCACACCACCCCACCAGTGAGCAGGCTGGGAGGGCACAAGAAGCTGGGAGGGGACACAGCCGGGACAGCTGACCCCAACTGACCAAAGGGATATCCCATACCACATGACGTCATGCTCAGTATATAAAGCTGGGGGAAGAAGAAGAGGGGGAATGTTTGGAGTGATGGTGTTTGTCTACTCAAGTAACCATTACGTATGATGGAGCCCTGCTTTCCTGGAGATGGCTGCACACCTGCCTGCCAATGGAAAGCAGTGAATGAATTCCTTGTTTTGCTTTGCTTGTGTGCGCGGCTTTTGTTTTAGCTATTAAACTGTCTTTACCTCAAGCCACGAGCGTTCTCACTTTTACTCTTCTGATTCTGCTCCCCATCCCAACTAGGGGAGTGAGCAAGCGGCTGTGTGGTGCTTAGTTGCTGGCTGGGGTTAAACCACAACAGTCTTTCTGGCACCCAGTGAGGGGTTCGTAGGGTTTGAGATAACAACAGATTTGACTGTAATGTGCTAGATCGAGTTTATAACTGTTATTGCTGTTTAGCTACTAATTGACAGGCTCCTGTGCTTGCCATGGAGCTTGCTTGTCTCACTGTATATTACAGTCTAGAGCTTGTTAGTGGCTGCTTTTTGCTTATGCTGCTTGCTGTACTGCTTATTATCTTACTCTGCTTGTGCCTGGGAACATTTTGATAACCACAATGGCGATGCGCCTTGGCTGGCGGGTGGCCAGGGCATCGCTGCTGTTTCTGTGCTGCTGTGTTGGACAGGCTGGAACTCCAACGCAAACTCAAGTCGAAGGGACTGTGACCTGTGTATGAGTCCACATGGGAGCAGGACACCCCAAAACATCTGTGGCCATGGATAAGCCCATGCCAGAGCAGGTACACCTTGAAGCATCTGTGGCTGTGCATGAGGTCATGCTGGAGATCTGAAAGCATGTGGTCATGGATAAGCCCATGACAGAGCAGGTACAGCCCTGCAGGGACTACAGCCATAGGTGAAGCCATGTTGGAGCAGGTTCTCTCCTGAAGGGACTGTGGCTGTGGGTAACGCCATGCTGGAGCAGGTACATTTCTGAAGCCATTGTGGCCATAACATAGGTATACCCCTGAAGAGACTGTGGCTCACGGATAAGGCTCCACTTGGAGCAGGTACACCCCCAAAGGGACGGTAGTCTGTGGATAAGTCCACGCCAGAGCAGGGTCAAGGGGAAGAGTTCATTGCAATGCTAAACCTGATGGTCTGGTCCAAAGGGACCGGCGTGGAGATTGTNGCCCTGCAGGGACTACAGCCATAGGTGAAGCCATGTTGGAGCAGGTTCTCTCCTGAAGGGACTGTGGCTGTGGGTAACGCCATGCTGGAGCAGGTACATTTCTGAAGCCATTGTGGCCATAACATAGGTATACCCCTGAAGAGACTGTGGCTCACGGATAAGGCTCCACTTGGAGCAGGTACACCCCCAAAGGGACGGTAGTCTGTGGATAAGTCCACGCCAGAGCAGGGTCAAGGGGAAGAGTTCATTGCAATGCTAAACCTGATGGTCTGGTCCAAAGGGACCGGCGTGGAGATTGTAATGGGAACACCTTTAAATTGTTGTAACCCATGATTTGAGTTGCATGTTATAGGAATTACTATAGTAGGAACCACCTGAAGCAACGCAGGACAATCCTTACAAGAAACAGTGTAAGTGCAGCAGTGACAACCTGAGCTGGCTTTGGTGCCCAATAACTCCATGCAACACACCACGTCTCCTGTCCTGAGTGACCATCATAACAGATGTAGCCCAAAGTCATGGACTAAATGAACTCAATGGACATTTGTGGACATTTTATGGATATTTTACAGGGGTGGTCCATAGACTAAGGGAATGATATCTGTGCATTATATCAAAGGATGTGAAGCAGGGGGTGTGGTGGTTAATGAGATGGATTTGATAGTGTGGGACCTGAGCATGACATAAATGGTATGAAATAATGGGTGGAGAATGTGCTAGTTTTGGCTGGGATAGAGTTAATTTTCTTCACAGTAGCTACTATGGGGCTACGTTTTGGCTTTGTGCTGAAAACAGTGTTGATAACACAGGGATGTTTTAGCTACTGCTGAGCAGTGCTTACACAGAGTCAAGGTCTTTTCTGCTCCTCACACCACCCCACCAGTGAGCAGGCTGGGAGGGCACAAGAAGCTGGGAGGGGACACAGCCGGGACAGCTGACCCCAACTGACCAAAGGGATATCCCATACCACATGACGTCATGCTCAGTATATAAAGCTGGGGGAAGAAGAAGGAAGGGGGGAATGTTTGGAGTGATGGTGTTTGTCTACTCAAGTAACCATTACGCATGATGGAGCCCTGCTTTCCTGGAGATGGCTGCACACCTGCCTGCCAATGGGAAGTAGTGAATGAATTCCTTGCTTTGCTTGCGTGCACAGCTTTTGCTTTACCTATTAAACTGTCTTTATCTCAATCCATGAGTTGTCTCACTTTTATGCTTCTGATCCTCTCCCATCCAACCTGGGGCAAGCGAGCAAGCAGCTATGTGTGCCTAGTTGCCAGCTGGGGTTAAACCACGACACCAGCCTGGGAACCTCCGGATGCCCACCATCCCTCCCCACCATCAGCCTTACAGCCCATGGAACAAAATCAAGGCCCTTCCAGGCCCCCATGCAGCCGGATCCAAGGTCCAACCCTGCAAGTGTTACTGTGCACCTCCTGTCCACCCCAATCCCAAGCCCCCACCATGCCACCACCCAACAAAGCACATTGGCCAAGGGGAAAACACAGCCTGATTAGTGTCAGATTGAAACTCTCGTCTCACTGCAGCTGGAGGCATTTCCAGCCTCCTCAGATGCTGCGTTGATGGGGATGGATGTGGAGGTAACGCTGCCTGGCTCACCGCCACGCCGCAGGGAAGGCAGGATGAGCCCCCGCAGGGGACTGCAACGGCATTTCCTGGATGTCAGGAAGCAGAAGCGATAGCTGCCTCGTGAGTCTAGAAAAAAACTTCTTCTGGGCTAAGCCCTCATTTCGGAGGGACTGACCATCCCACTGTTTCCCTGCCAAACTACCACATCTCCCCCTATGCCTGTGCTGAGCTGGCAGTGCTCAAGGACCCATTGGCAGACTGTTATGGTCGGACACGGTGATGGTCGCCATGCCAGTATGCAAGCACTACTTTATTGCACAGCCTCATCCTGCTAGCAGCACTGGGCTTTAGGCTCCCCAAAAATGAGGCAGGACAGAGAGCTGCAGGGACCAGGTCACAGGGGAAGAAGACATGAGGAACAGCAGCATCCCACCTGGGCAGGGCCACAGCGAAGGGTTTTCCTGATGCAGAACGGTACTGCGTCTGGAGACGCACATCAGGCTCAGCTGGGCAGTAAAACACATGGGTTAAAAACAAAAGCACTACATGGGCTAAAGTAGGAACGGAGAAATGATGCTTGGCACTGTTGCTTTGCTTGCCAGCCTCAAGCCTTGGAGCTGGCTGAGTGTGAGACAAGCCTTAGGATGCCCAAAAAGGCCATGACAGCTCTCAGGCTGCTCTTGTGCAACTCCAAGAGTTGATTTTTTCTCCCAGGCAGAACACTGAAATGACCGAGACATTCAGCTGAACAAGGCAGCTCATAAACACCCCTGGATGCCGGCTGACGGCTCATTCCTGGAGAATAGTCCAAGTTTGACGGAACATTTTCCATCATGCTGAAAACAAGTATAAAAACCATTGCCGGTAAAGTTTCCATGCAACAAAAATCAGCAAGAAAATGAGAGCAAGGTCAACACACTGACAATTAAGGCCTTTTTTTAAGCAGGGTCCCATTCCAACTGGCAGCAGTTTTATGCCTGAGAGCGAGGACTGCAGATGGGGTCCTAAAAACCAGCATATGGCAGAGACTCAACTTATACATCCCTCACACAGAGGGCAATGGTTATCTCCACTGCACAGGCACGGGTGCGCTCCAGGGTGCAGTCCCAGAGCTGGGGAGCCTGTGTTTGTTTTGATATTTTTTAATCTGGGCCTAAAATTTCCTCTTAAATAAAGTTGTTTAAAACAGGGCCAAACCCGATGTCAGAAGTTGGTTGGAAGCTCATGCGGCTCGCAGAGCCAGATCCCCAGGGCTGCCTCCAAACCTTCTCCCACCCAGCTGGACACACTCCAGCACTCGGGACCCTCCTCCAAAAATAAGTGCAGCCCCTTCCACACTGCAGACCTGCCACCCACCCTTGAGACCCCTTCCAGCTCAGGAGTTCAAGCGAATGGAGATGCTAGGGGTGCAGGGCGAGAGCTCTCCATCATATTTTCTGTCTTCAGTCCCAAAAAATAAAGAGCCTTAAAAGCTCTTGCAATCCTGCATGGCGTGAGGGCAAGTTAATTTTCCTAATGCAAGCTAACCTACAGGAAGGGAGGGAGACAGACGGCAAAAATCCTGGGGATCTCTTGCCTCACAGCCCAGATCCTCCCTTAGGCTGCAGTAACAGTACCGCTGGGGTGACCGTCAGCCATGACAGGCAGCACGGGGTCCAGCCACACTGGACGTTGCACCTGTGGGATTAACAGCCCCTGACGCCGAGACCTTTGAGACAAGACCACAGGCTCAGCCTCCTGAAACCTTCACGGGACTGTCACAGGGCCCCCCACTTTGCACAGCTTCATAAACTTCTGCGAACAGGAGCGTGGCTTTCCTCGACACATGGCTCCTACCCCGGCTCCTGGCACAGGGCTCCCTACCGAAACCGCAAAGAAGACGGAAAGTTATTTCACATCCCCCCATGCCAAAACAACACATCTCTCCCAGCACGCTTGAAAGGCCATGGATCGGCTTGCTCGCTCTGAAGTCAGCGCACAATGCTGGTTTGAATTAGGCCCGAAGAATTCAGATCCAGCTCCTCCGACGCCACCCATTCTCCAGGCAGCGCTAATAAAAGCAAAATAAACGCCGGGGGGAAAACACTCAGACACTAACTCCAGGGTTAGTCACTTTTCCTCTGTGCCCACGCTCCCACTTTAGGGCAAGCAGGAGTCTCCACGGGCTGCAGACGCAAACAAGCCCCAATTCTCCACGGGAAAAGTTTTTCCGACCTCTTTTCACACTAATCCCACTCTCCAGGAACGAGGCTGCACTGTCTGCCAAGCCCCAGCGCTCCCTCTGCCACCTCCCCAGCCGTGCCCTGGGTAGGGGGGCGAGGGAAACTCCTCTCCAAGCCTGAAGCTTCAGGCAGCAAGCCAGCCGAATTCTTGGGGTCCCAGGAGCCAGCAAGCAGCAGGGAAGCTCCCAGAGGCGTGCAGCAGCCCAGTCAGGTCTGCGCGCATTTCTCTGCCTGGCAAAGGCTAGAAAATATTCTTATTGTTTTAAACTCTTCTGGGGGAAGGAGGAAGAACAGCAAATCCCTCACACGCAGGGTTTTATGCTGGAGGCAACAAAGGGCTGGTGTTTAGTCCTCCGAACTGGGGGACCCTCCTGCAGCAACACCGCAACAAACCAGGTCACACCGATGGCCCCACTGAGCTGGTGGGGGCTGGAAAGCCACTGCAGCCATTGGAAAGACAAACCACCAAGCGCATCTGTGCGCATCTGTCCCAGGAGTGACAGACCCCGAGGGAACCCTCCCAGGATGTGGAGGGTCCTCCCAGCATCCTGTTCCCCAGGACCACTTTCCCAGGGGGAGAAAGGATTCTGTGATGCATTGTCCCACACGACTCCCTTCCTGGGGGGATGGAGGGACCCTGAGACACCCCATCCTCCACAACACCCTTCCTGGAGCACACGTGACGTCCTACCCCCCATGACGTCCTTCCTGGAGCATCCACAGGCCCTGCGATACCCTGTATCCTGCAGTGCCCTTCCTGGGTCATACATGGACCCTGTGCCACCCCATCCTCTGTAACACCCCTCCCAGAGCACCCACAAACCCTACAATGCTCCGTCCCCCATGACACCCTTCTTGGGGCATGCACGGCCACTGTGATGGTGGATGACCTTTCTGGGGCATGCCAGGACCCCATGACACCCTCCCTGGGGTATCCACGGACCCTGTGACACCCTATCTCCTGCAGTGCCCTTCCTGGGACACTCATGGACCCATGATTCCTTGTCCCCAGAAACACCTTTCTTGGGGAATGCACAGACCCTGTGACATCCTACATCCCGCAAAGCCCTCTTCTGGCGCAGGCATGGACCTTACCACGCCCTACCTCCTGCAACACCCATCCTGAGGCACACAGGGACCCCGTGATGCCCATCCCAGAGGCCTCTCCTGCTCTGCCCCCATGGGTGTTGGGAGATGCCCGGCGGGACCCACTCACCGCTCGTCCGGCGCGCGGCCCTGCTGCAGGGCAGGCTCCAGGGGCACCAGGGCCTGGCCCAGGAAACGGTCCATGCCCACCAGGGCCCGGTGCATGACGGTGAGCACCAGGCCGCCGCGGGCCAGGCCCGCCGGAGTGCCCAGCTCGGGGGGCAGCTCGAAGGCACACTC
>VYXH01010303.1:268710-280310 GCA_013397275.1 Burhinus bistriatus
AGGGTCCTCCTGTCGCCGCTGCCGCCGGCCGCCGCCCCCCGGCCGCTCTGCACCGCCTGCTGCGGGGTCCCGCCCGCCTGGGCCGCCCGGCTCGGAGCAACAGGTACCCTCACCCCCCGGACACCCTGCACCGGGACCCCCCCTCTGCCTCTCTTGTGGGGACACCCCCAAATGGGGACCTCCTTCCACCTCCTCATGGGTGGGACTCCTCTCAAGGAGACTTCTTCCAGGGGGACCCACATCCACCTCTCCCATGGGAACATCCCCAAATGGGGGGCCTCCTTCCATCTCTCCAAAGGGGGACCTTTCGCCAGCTCTCCAGATGGGGGAACACGCTCAAGGGGATCTCTTCTGGGGGGGGGGGGCCTGTCCACCTCTCCCATGGCGATGTCTCCAAATGGGGACCTCCTTCCATCTCTCCAAGGGAGGGACCCCTGCCCACCTCTCCTGGGGGACCCCTCTCAAAGAAACCTCTCCTAGCAGTACCCTTGTCCACCTCTCCCATGGGGACACTTCCAAATGGGGATCTCTTTCTGTCACTCCAAGGGAGAACCTTTCTTTTTGAGGGGGGACCCTTGGATATCTCTCCTGGGGGACCCCTCTTAAGGGGACTTCTTCTAAGGAGACCCCTGTCCACCTCTCCCATGTCGACATCTCCAAATGGGACCTCCTTTCATCTCTCCAAGGGGTGCCCTTGGCCACCTCTCCAAAGGCAGTACCTCTCTCCCAAGGGGATGACCCCTGTCCACATCTTCCATTCAGATGTCTCCAAATGGGGGACCTCCTCTACCTCCTCCTAAGGGGATCTCTCCAACAAGGACCCTCTTCTGTCCCTCCAAATGGGACCCTCTGGCCTCTCTCAGGAGGACATCTCCAAAGGGGGGAGTTCCTTCTACCTCTTCATGGGGACCCTTCCAAAGGGATTCTCTACAAGAAGGAGCTGTATTTATCTCTCCAAGGAGATCCTCTCTACATGGAGGACCCTCTCCAGAGAGACCCCATCTCCCTCTCCAAAGGGGACACCTCCAAATGGGAAGATCCTTTCTATCTCTCCCAAGAAAGGACCTTCCAAGGGGGGACCCCATTCTAAAGGGGGCCCCTCCACGGGCTTTTCTCCACCCTGACCTCCCTTCTTTCTCTCACCTCCAGGCTTTCTCATCTCCAAGTGCTGCTTCCCCATCCTCAAAGCCAAGACTGGCAAAGCCAAGCGAGTCCGGACCATCTTCACCAGTGACCAGCTGGCCCGGCTGGAGAAGGAGTTTGCACGGCAGCAGTACATGGTGGGCACAGAGAGGTGCCTGCTTGCCTCCTCCCTGCACCTCACTGAAGAGCAGGTAAGCCCCACTATGCTCCATCTCCACCTGCCCCCACCAGCAGGTCCAGGAAGGCTCCCAAACCTGTGTGCCAATGGGTGGGACCTGGGCCGTGTCCCTCAGCCTGGGGCAGGAGCCATGTGGGGTAGTAATTGCAGATGGTTTACATGAAAAGGGTGGAGGATCACAGATGGGGAAACTGAGTTGCAAAGTGGATGTTCTAAGGGCCACGTGGAGGGGTTGAACTTAGGTCCATCTGAAGGCTAGACCTAGTCCACCACTGGCAGGTCCCAGCTCATCAATGCAGGCTCAGCTCCTGGGTTGCAGGGGACAGTTTTCCATCTTGCTAGGGACAGAGTGTGGCAGGGGACCTCTGTCCTGGCCAGCCAGAGGATGTCTGAGGCTGCGGGTTTGTGGAGTGTTGTGGCACTGCCTGAGCCACGGGGATTTAGCAGACCATGACCCCATGGTCCATGGAGAAACCAGGTTTGAAAGCCAAGCTTTACCTCTTCCTAAGGTGAAAGTCTGGTTCCAAAACCGGAGGATCAAGTGGAGGAAACAAAGCCTGGAACAGCAACAAGCCAAACTGGCCAAAATGGGTTTGGCCACCCCACAGAGGAGCCCTGATTCGCAGAGCCACCATGGCGAGGAGGACAAGGACTTCCCAGCGGAGCCAGAGGACAGCCAGGAAGACGTAGCTTCCTCCCCAGGCTCAGGGACAGCACCTGCACAGACTGTGGCAAAGAGCTGCTGAATCACCCGTTCGGGCTGCTTTTCTGTGTGTATTATATGAATGTATCATAGCCGGCAATGAGCGTATCTAATATATACAGGGCACCAATTATTTTTGCAGTGCGAAAATAAATTATTTATGCAACTCTTGGGCTCATCTTTGCAGGAGGAGGAGGAACAACACATGTCTGCAGTGCCAGCAAGGGTTCAGTGGGGGCTTGTTCATAGGAGCAAGCCCTGGAGGACTGTGGGAGTAGGGGCTACCTGCACACTCCACCCACAATCATCCCCATAGCCAGCCTCATCCCAAAGGCACTGGGTGCTCAGATACCTCCTTGTGGTCTAAAATAGCTCAGGACCTTCACAGAGCCCAGGTTGTTGTAGAATACTTCCATCTCGTGGTCCATGCATCTCCATCTTCTCTGTAACACCCTGCTCTTGCTCTGCCCACAGCTCACGTATTCCAACCCAGTGATGGCATCCTGTTCTCCGGGGTTTTTGGAGCCAGGAAAGTAGGGAAAACACCTGGAGAACAGAGCTGGTGGTGGCTTTGCAAGCTGGGCACCTGGGGTGCCATCTCAGCCAGGCAGGATTTGCCAAGTTTTAATTGCTTGGTCCTGCTTAGGCAGATGTAGAGGTTTGAAATCCAGCAAGTGGGACAGACACTGGTCTGGGGATGAGCCAAGGGTGGACTCTGTGTGGAGCTCCTTGCAAGGGTGCAAAGCAAGCGAGCACCAATGGCCCTGGACCTTCTAGATAAGAGCAGCAATGGGGAGATCTGGGCTCTTGCCTGGGCAGCATCAGCTCTTGCTAACCTTATTTTCTTGGTGACTGCCCTGGGCTTGGGGCTGGGGGAAGATGGGACCCAGGTGGAGGGTTTATTTGAGCAGGTGTGAAACCTCATGCAAGGAGAGGTGGAGAGGGGATGAGGCAAAGAGAAGGGGGACAATGCAAGAAGAGGGGGACAATTAAGAAGGGGATGGTGCAAGAGGGGGAAAATACAAGGAGATGATGCCAGGAGAGGGGACCACGCCAGGAGAAGGGGATGGTGCATGGAGAGGGGGCACAGTGCCAGAAGGGGATGGTGCAAGGAAAGGGGTAATGATGCCAGGAGAGGGGGACAATTCAAGGAGAAGGACATGGTGCCAGGAGAAGGACGATGTGACGGAAGCTGCCCTTTGTTCCTGCTGTTTTCAGAGCCGGGATTAGCCAGCGAGTCTCAAAGAGCCCAAACTGTGCTAATGTCTTCACATGTCTGCCGAGAGCCCAGGCTGCGCCGGCGGGTTTAACCCACTAATCTCGCCTGCCAGTGGGTTTATTGCAATCATCCCCGAGACAACAGGGTTTACGGGGGACGTTTTAATATCGCCCAGCTGGGGGCCAAGCTGATTGCAAGAGTTAAGTTGTTCTCAGGACACCTTTAATCCCCCGGGAGCTGGCAGTGCTCTGCCTTGGGCAGGATTGGGCCTTTTGGCAGTGCCAGGCTCCTCTGGGGCAGGCAGTGGGGGACCCATCCCTGCCCCAGGGGATGCTCCTGCAGGGTCTGCCCAGCTCAGACCTCTCTGCAGGCAGTGTCTGACCAGGGAAATGACTTTTATTAAAACTTCTGGGCTTGACTGAGTTTTTCAAAAAGTGACTTTTATATGAGATGAATTTAAACCACATCCATCCCTCTGGCACTTTGGGCTTTGACCAGGAGGCTTTTCTTATGGTGGGTGATAATCCTTGAGGGGGTGGCCTGTCCCTGGGGGTGTACATGGCTCAGGATGCCTGTGTCCCCTTTCCTACCTGCCAGGAGACAGCTGGCTGCTGGGGAAGGCCATCCCCTTTCTTCCTCTCACCCAGTGATTAACCTGTTTGCAGGTTCCTTAGGGTGGGGAAGGGACTGTATCTGCAGGACAAAGCAGCCAATTACTGCTCCAGTGGGGATGAGAAGGGCCAAACCCCAGGTCTGACCCTGATAATGGGATGGAGTTGATAGTTTTTTTCATGGAAGTTGGATTCAGCTGGGTCATTTTATGCCCTGCCAAGCCTCTTCTAGCCCTGGCATCCCAGAAAGAGGGTGGAAATGCAGTTTTCTTCTCCCATCAGAGACATCTCCCTCCCCAGTCCAGGGAGCAGGTCTTGCAGCTCAGCCCAACTCCTGGCAGCTTGAATGGGGCACAAGGATTGGGATCAAACGTGGGCACAGTGATTTGGCACCTTGGAAAATAACGGAGAGAGATGCTCCAAGAGCTTGGCAAGGTCTTGGGCTGGATCAACTCACCTGGGACAGAGCCTCGGCTCCTCTCGTCCACCAGGAAAGCCTGTGCATTTTGGCTGCGTGTCCTTAGCTAAACCCCACACGAATCCCAAAAACCCCACTAGTCCCTTCCCAATCCTGCGTATCACATTGCTTTCTTAAAGACAGTGTTTTTTTCACCTGTCTGCAAAAAACGAGTTGGCTTTCAGTGGCAGATAATCATAAGGAAGTGAGAATTAAACAGCCTTATTAAGAGGATAAAGTTTATCTGCTAAAGATGCAGTGCTGAGCCCTCCCCAGCAAATCTCCGCTCTGTAGATAAGTAGGTGGCTTGTAGGACAGGTAGGTTGTAAGGTGGGTGGGCAGTTGTATTAGGGTAGACTATTTGCCCAGAGGAACGTCCTGGTCTGTATGTGGATGGATGGATGGATGGATGGATGGATGGATGGATGGATGATGGGGGATGAATGCAAGGCGCTGGCAAATAGGTGCAAATGGGTGGCTGGGTAAATGGGATGGGAGATGGATGGAGAGATAGGAGAAGGGATAACGATGGAGCTGTAGCGTACAGCTCCTCCACGTCCCACTCCCCGCTGTCCTTCCTGCCAGGATTATTCCTGCTGAGCACATGGCGACAGACACAATTTGTTTGCATGAGTCGCATTTACTCAGGACAGTAGAAGTATGCAGGGTGGGGTGTTTGGATGCTGGAGCAGCAGGACCCCTCCAGCCCCGCAATCCCTGTGACCCAGCCACTTTCCCAAGCACCTTTTGCATCCCTTCCCCAAGCTGGCAGCCCCATTCTCCTCGGCTGATTGCTCCCTCATGCTCTCTTTTCGGGGGGGTTTGCTAAATGGGATTACTGTGTGCTGAGGACGGGCTGGGGCACCGGGGAGGGCAACCTGCCAGCAACAGAGGTTCAAGGCAAAGCCTGACCTGAGCTGGGACATGGGGCGCCGGGGTCGGCCATACATGTTTCCAGGCTCCATCTCATCATGTAATCTTGTTAAATGGTCAGAGAGCATTTCCCTCTGCTTCTCCCTCCTCTTTAATTCCCAATTGAAACATCAAATAAAGCTTCCTGAGGCTTCCGGGCAGCTCCGCCAGCTCTGTGCTGCCCAGTTTCAGTGGAAATAAAAAAAGACATCACGAGCTATGGGAGGAAACATCATGACATCCCATCTTTTGCAGTCTTCCTGGGATGAAATTGCCCCAAGCTGCCTTGCTCAGCCAAAGAGCAAAGGCACCATTTCTTTGCATTAAACTCTCAGCTGGAAGTAGCTCCTGGATGCATGAATATAAGGGTGAAATGGGGTGACCTGCCCAGAAATGCAGCGGGGAAACTAGGAGATTAGGGAAAGCCCTCATATGGGGCAAGCATTGCATCGCCCAAAATCTCTGGTTTTAAAAATCCCGGGTTTAAAAGGTATTTGTCCTGCAACAAGAAACATGGGGCTGTGGACCAGGACTGTGCACCAAGTGCTGTTGGAGCAAGAACGAGCAGCACCATGCTTAAACACTGTGCAGGGCTGTGCGGGGAGGTTCGGGGTCTGGTAAGGGAACACCATCAGCCCTGGTCTGGATTTGCCACAAGGCACATCAGCTCTTAAATAGCTGCTGGTGCTCACCCCACTGGCTCTCCTGCTCCCATCCCAGTCTCAAAAATGGAAAGACAGGGATCTCCCTGGCTCTGCTCCTAGCCACGCTTTAGGCAGGGCCTGCCAGAAACCAGATTGCTTCATTTTGGTGAGACATATAGTTAGGAAAAAGAAATAATGAAAATTGTACCATTTCCCCTTTGCAAATGGTCTGTGGCACAAAATCCCTTGACCCCGGTGGCACTGCCGCCCTGGCATAGTTGGGCTGGGCTTCTGTTGGGTGTGGCACCAGACACCCTCTGCAATGGTGTGATTTTATTTTAAAAAGTTGATTAAATCATTAAATCAAGTAAGTCCTGGTGGCATGTGATGAATAAGGGGATCTTGCCGGGACGTTCAGGTCTGGCAATCAAAGAAAGTGCTCCCAGCTCTGCTGAAACCTCCTCCTGGGACTCGTGCCTCAGTTTCCCCAGCTGCAGAAGCTGGGTAAATACAGCCTTGGACACCTGTGGTACCAGCTCGACCTGTGCTTATCCAGGCCGGGTCTGATCCCGCTCCCACTCAGCACCCCTGCTGAGAGCCGAGCCGGATCCGACCCTTGCTCTGCCCCATCCTTCCCCCACTCCATCTCTATTGATTTAATAAGATGGAGAGGAATTAACGGGGCCGGAGCATTGGAATAATGAAAGATGAACAAAGGGGCAGCGGTAGCAAAGATGCTGCCAGCTTTTAATGATGAGGCCGGGCAGATCCCCTGCTAGCTGTCCCTTTGGAGTGGCGATTAAGAACATACTGTTATTGTTAAGGCAGAGAGATAAATCCCTGCACCGTTTCTGATGTGATCAGCCAGGGCTTCTCCCTACAATTTGTGATCCTATTGTGGACGGTGTTTGCCCTGGGCAAGGAGAGTCTGGGAACCACTTATGAACCATCCTTTGGTCATTAGCCTCCTCATTAGGGGAGAACAATGTGGGAGAAAAAAGATAATTGAAGGGAGCAGCAGGCTGATCGTGCACTCAGGACTGTACCAGGGCTGCCTCAATGCTTAGTTTGTTTATAATTTCCAATTAATTTTAAATGCGTGGTTTCGGGATGCTCTTAATACTAGCAATTGCAACCTCTGTGAACATGGTGTTCAGGTCTGTGCTTGACGGGAGGACCACGGAGCGTCCTCCGAGGACTTGCGGGATACTATTAGCTTATTTTTTGGGGGTCACCCAGACTTTGCTGTCAGCTAGGTGTGGCCCCATCGTGGACTCAACACGTGGACTCAACCCACGCTGTATTTGGAGGGACGCCAGGCAGGCGGACGGGCCCCCAGCAGCCGGGGAGGGTGAGGGTGGTGGGTTGCAGCAGTTCCCGCTCCCTCATTTCACATCTGGCTGAGATATGAGGCCAGATGTGACACCGAGGAACAACCCCACTTGAATCAGGGACAATGTCTTCCCACCGAAAGGCCGGGGCAGGATCCAGCCCTGCGGAGCCACATTGTAGCGTGGGCTTAATTCCGATCTTGCTTGGAAATACCAGCCCGGGTGATGAATCACAGGAAAGCCCTGAGGCTACGAGGGGAGAGATGCTTTGCCCCACAAGCTTGTCAATGGAGTAATAAGAGGAGCAGGTCCTGTCCCCATCCCCAGGGACACCTTGCCCTGGCTGGGTGCAGGGCTCCGTGCCCTGGGGAGGAGGGGGAAGAGCCGCAATTCCTCAGGATGCTTGATATTATCAAGTGCTAATGAGACCTGTGTGGGGCTGAGGTGCTTGGCAGGCCATTATCCCAAATTAACCTGACAATGCAGCCGGGGCCAGTGTCTGAGGGGCGGCTGGGGTGTGTATTGGCTGTCTGGGGCTGGGGGGAGAGAAGGATGCTGCCCTCTGCCTTTTCCCCCTGTGCCAGCTCCCCTCTGCCCGCACCCCTGAGCGGAAAGCAAGGGCCTTGGATTTTGCAGGGTTAGTCTTCCATTGCATGAACGTGTTGACGAGGCTCCCCGAGAGATTTACCAAGCAAGAGATGGAATAAGGTGACAGGGATGGAGAAGACGGGGGCTGTCTCCTCTGCGGGATGGTGTTTGGGATATCGTTCTTGGAGGAAACTCGTATGTTCCCAAGTCCTCATGTCCATCCCATGCTGCTACTTGCACGGGGCTTTCACCAGAGCTCGGGCAGTGGATCAAACTGGGGAGTGCTCCACTGAAAAGTAACCATGATCTCAGATGAAGCATTTCCCTGGAACCGGTGGCTGCCCCTCTTCCAGGCTCTCTCAGCAGGATGTATGAGGGTGGCAGTGCTCTTGCCACCTGCAACCAGGGCTCCCACTGCTGTGTAATGCCCTCAAAGCCGAGACAGTGTCGTGCCTGTTCTCACCCCAGTTTGGACCTCTTAATGGGACCTTGCAAGGTGCCAAGGATCCAGAAGGCAAAGTGAACTGTGGCTGGATCTTGATGCAAACAGGAGAGATGGGGTTTGCCAAGAGCAATCGACACCAGCACCTTGTTCTGGAGCTCTCTGCACTTCCCCAGCACCTCGCTGAAGGTGGCAAAGCCAAAGAAGGGCGGCACCCCAGCAGCCAGCACTGCTGGGTGCTCCTGGAGCAGAGAGCACACACAGTAATGATCGTTAGCCTGAGTAATTTCTCTTTTCTAGACTTTATGATGAAGGAACCAACACACATCAGTTTTTCTCTGCGGAGAAACCCCATGCTCCACTTTTCACAGTGAAGATGAAGCCCTGTTTCCCTCTCCCCGTGGGATTCAGTGGGATTCGGCTTAGGAAGGGAAAAATCACCAGCTCCAGGAGCCACGTGATTTGGGGCTGTTCCCCATTGCCTTTTTATTATTGGATTATGGATTACTATTTTTTATTATTATTATTATGGATTACCACAGGAGAAATGGATGCAAAAATCTGACACAAAGCTAAAAGCTAAAGTTGGTGTTCAGAACCCCATGTTTAAGCCAATTTAGGGTTTTTTTTTAAGACTAAAAGTCATGAGCTTATGATTTCAGACTCCTTCGGTTGCTGGTGCTGGGCTAGTTATCCTAATGAGTGCAAGCACACGCCTGTCTAATAAGCAACAGGAGCCCTGGGATCCATCTTCTCCCGAATAGGGTACGATTGAAAGGATGCTCTCAGTCGAGAAGATGTTTTCCCACTTGCAGAAGGACTCAAGCTCCGGATTACAGATGCACAAAATCCCCATCACGTTTTCGCGTGTGCTTGCTGTGGGTTTGGGGAAATTTCCGCCACTTCTTTCGCCTGCTGGGATGGTTTTGCGGCTTGGAGAGGGATGGAAATGGAGCCAGGCTCTCCCCACCGACGGAGGCGAGGTGTGAAATTTCTCATGGGCAAACAAGTGAGAGCTGCGGGGTGCCCAGAAGAAGGGGGACAGAAAAGATGAAGGGGGAGAGAGCGGAGGAGGAGAGAAAGCAGCAGCCAGAGAGAGACAAAAATCCCCAAAGCAGCAACCTGGTTTGAAGAGTGGGGCGTTTTCTATGGGGGGATTGTAAAATGCACTCTCTCTTTCCCCTTTGCAGGGGGAATAAGGGCCCCCACTCTATCTGATAGTCATTAGCATCAATTAGCCCCGTTTGAAGTAGGCAACATCTTTGTCTCTTTGCAAAAAAAGAAATAAAAAAACCTTTCAGGGAGCCCATAATAACATCTGGAGCAGGGAGAGGCTGAGCTCAAGTTCCCCACTTTCATCTCTTGTCGAGGTACTTGGAATGTTAATGCAGCCTCATTCTTTAATGGAGTTATCAGGAAATGCTTTTCACCCCCTTCCCTTTGCTCAGGGGGGATGTTTACAAAGGGCTGGGGGCTTTTTTTTTGTTGTTGTCTTGTTGTTGGGATTTTTTTTTTTTTTTACCCCTCTAAGAAACTCCCCCTCCCCTTTTATTTTCTGCGCACTTGAAAAACAAAACTGGAATAAAATTAAAAAAACACCTAAACCTCACCACTGAAAAAAAGAGGATCAGGGTTCATCCTTTCATCTCCCCTGCCCAGTTCCTGCAAAAGCCCCCTTTGCTGGAGCAGATGGGGTGGGGATGGAGCCAGTGGTTCAACCTCATGTGGGCGGGGGGGGTGTTCCCTGGGCCCCGAGCCCCCACTCTGCCTGGCTGCTGGGTGCTATATTTCCCAAGTCATTACCAGCGAGTGAAAATTTCCAGCTTTTGAACTGAAATGCGTTAGCTGAGCACACAGTACTAATGGGAAACAAGACGCGTCATTAGGCAGCGAATTCGGCCAAGCAGGAGAAGTCAAAGGGAAAAGTCAGTCGGTGCTTTTGCTGGCTGCCCATCCCTCCGGCTCACTGTCCATCTGTCTGTCCATCCTTCCTGCCAGCAGCATCTCACTGTAACTCCCTGCTCTGCCTATGGCTCTCCCATCCCAACAACTGCAATGTATAACTGCTCCCTTAATAACCAGGCATCTCCAACGTCTCTTTCATGGGAACTACAGTGGCAGTCACGACTTATTATAAAGAGGAAAACCAAGAGATTTCACAGGCTTTTAATAAAAAAAATCAAAAACTTGTATAATGACACCCATATTTTAATCCACACGACCTCTGTGCAAGCAAAGCCAGAAGCTGTGAATCTCTGTGGATTTTTTTTCCTTGGTGGCAGCTTTTTTGGGGGGAGAGGCTTCGGCACTTGCCCAGCTTTGAACGTGTGATTTCAATTAAGCACATAGTTACACGGTGGCAGGATTGGGGCTGGCTGTTTGGATAAGGAGCAATAAAGCAGCAGCTGTATTTATTCACTTATTTTGAAGCTGCTGTGGAAGACAGGATGCTAAACAGGAGAAAAAAAAGTGTTTTAAAGGCAAACTTGAGGGACTCTTTTGTCTCCTGCAGGCATCCTCTTCCCTGAGATTCCCATAGCCATCACCAGGGTGCTTCCTCGCGAGCAGGATAATCCTGCCCACGCATTCCCATAATTTCCATTTGCTTTGAAATGCTCAAAAATACAGAGGTGCTTTTTTTATAACAAGGTCTTTTTCTACAGATCGAGCAGTGAAAAGAAACTTCAAATGGCATGAATCCCTGATTTAAAGTGGGATTTACTGGATACGGACAGCTAGCCCGTGCACACAGAGATGTTTAATGCTGGGTTATTAAGCCATGGGGGATTTTTACTCTGTGTTTATTAACCTGGAGACTCTGATCTGGGGATTTCTCCATGTTTGCATACAGCAGAGTGAATTTTCAGTGCGAATTTGGTGCTTGCAGAGATTTGAGCCGGAATGTTTGTGTGTGTGCAGGGCTGTGAATCCCTGGCGCCGTGTTTGCTGAGTATGCTCACATCTGGGCGAGGTGTCTGTGCCATCTGTAGCTCTCCATCGGACCATACGTCTGTGCTTGGCTCCGGGGGGGAGGGGGTGTCACACGGGGATGGCACCTAAACCAGATGAACAGTTAAATTTCCACAGCACAGTTGCATCTTAGCCTGTGCGAGCTCCTGATGTGCTTTTCCCATATCCCAGATACACGTACACCCTCCAAGACACCCGGACAGGTACACACAGACATGTTCGCTTTGGCACAGCGGCGGCATGGGCTCGCACAGCCGGTCCCGGGGTACGTCTGTGCCCGTGGGCAGAGGGTAGGCGTGGGCTGGCCCGAGAAGCATGGACAGTGGGATGGTGCGGGTGCGCCTGTGAGGCCTGGGGGAAAGGTGCGGGTGTAAGCGGGGGGGGGGGGTTGGGGGGGACGGG
>VYXH01010306.1:0-14807 GCA_013397275.1 Burhinus bistriatus
CCGGCTGAGGGGTGCGCTGCCCCCGCTGCCCCCGCTGCCCCGGCGGCGGCTCGGCCCTCAGGTAACGGTACTGGTCGGGGGACACGCCGTCACCGGCCTTTGAAGCAGAAATGGCGGTAGGAGCGCTCCGCTCAGGCCGCGCTGGGCCCGTTCCTCTGTCTTCCCTTGCTCCGAGACACCTGACGGGCCGGCCCGGCTCAGCAGAGAACAGCCCTCAGCTGTGTGCCAGGTCACCAGCAGATGTGTTGGCTGAGATCGCAGAGACTCACTGCCACAGGTTCTGCTCCCTTCCCCCTCCCCCAGCCCTGCCTTGGGTTTACTTCATCTTTGTTTTTCAAGAATCTATGGTGCTTTGCTTTTGGCTGGTTCCGCACTACTGACAATCCCCAGCTTCTCCAGCAAAGGTTTCCCGTATAATTCTGCATGAAGGGCCTTGATCAATTAAATCTATTCTTTTTGTACATAGCAGAAATTGCTATTTATTCTCTGTGAGACTCAGTTTACTCAGCATGGTTTAGGTGTAGCAAGGCAGTGCTGTATCGCAGGCACATCTTTCAGCTAACTCCATGTTTTAAGCGTTTGTTGAAAAGCATTGCACACTTGAGAGTGCCAAATAATAAGCCTGTAGATAATGTGTTGGTGCCCCAACCCCATGAAGTGTGTCTCGGAAAACTGTAGCTGAAGAGGAAAACCTTGTGCTCATTTGAAATGTCTTTTCCTAGGCCTTCTAAAAAAAAATTACAAGTGATTTCTGTATCTCTGCCTTCACACCCTTAATGAGGCAGAGTTAGACAAGGCAGGACTTGTTTACTTGAGATGTCGGTCATGTTTGAATTGTGCTGCATCCCTCCCGTCCCTCCGCTGTGCTCAGCAGACTGTCGCGCTCTCGAGGCGGGGCGCGGGCTGGGAATCTCAGGAGAAAACTACTGGGAGGCTTTAAAATATTTCAGGGAATGGGAGTAAACATCTAGGAGACACGAAGAATCTGAAAGAGCCAGAAAGATCAGTACAGTGCATGTGTGTATATACTTTTTTTTTTTAATCTTTATTGTTTTTACATAAGAAAATAAGATTGTGATTAGGCAGTAATGAAACCAAATGCTTGCAGAGCTGGGGCAGGAGGAAGGGACCGCCATCCTGTGTGCCGAGCGGATGCACAGCATGAAGGAGCCTGGTGCCTCTGGCCAGCTTGCGGCTGCAGGACCAGAAGAGAAGCTCTCATTTAAGCACCAAAAAGTACGTCGTCCAGCCGGCGAGCAGCAGCGCCCCGACCAGCACGGTATAACTGAACAGCACGAAGGCCAGCAGCTCCTTCAGAACCTTGAGGAAGTGGATGGCGAAGGAGTCCGGCATGGTTCTCCCTGGCGCTGCGGCAGGTAGGGTCTCTGGGGCTGGCTGCTACCGTGCTCCTCCCCGGTCTGTAAGCAAAGGGACAGGATGAGTCTTTCCCACAAAGGAGACTGCAGAGCCAATGGGGTGGCTCTGTTGTGGGTAGAAATGGCTGTGTTCAGGAGGGTTAATGGCCACCCAGCCTTCTAAGAAAGTCGTTAGTGCCAGGTTGGACTTGTGTGTGTTTGTTCAGAGTCCGGTACAGGGTTGCCGAGCTGTGCAGTGTTGAAAAAGAGTTTGGGATCTGATCAAAGTCTCCAAATCAGGACTGGTAACTAAGCAAATTAAAATATAGACACACAGTCAGTGGACACTGCTGTGTCAGTAAGAGCCAGAGGCCCTTACAGAGTCCAGCTTGCTCCTGATATCTTTTCCTCTGTGTCAGTGGCTGTGCATCCAGGAAGCTTCACATTCAGAGCGGTCGCTGATGGTGCATTACCAACAGTGTGTTCCGATCAAAGTGGTCAATTCCTCCAAGCAAACCACCATTAATATTTAATGATATAATTGCATCTAATGGAGATACTGGCACAAACTGAGCCCTTTGTTTAAAAATGATGAAAACTGGGGCTTAAATACAAGTTTGCACAGGCAAATATTTATATCTCATGTTAAAAATAACGTTTAAATGGGAGGCACAGGGTAAGATGCTTTAAAATTCATCTTCTAGCTGTATTTTAAAGTCATACTTACACATTACTTTGGAAAGTGATTGCTCATTTCGTAGTTTAATACAAAATGTGAACTCTTTCACAAAAGTTGTTGGCTCCTTAGACTTAAAGCTGTGAAGACCCGTATAAAAAATTCTACCGTCTTTCCAATTTACATGTTCTTTTTAATTTTGATTGTTAACTGTGCCTGATCAAAAATATCCACACTCTTGGTCAACCACGTAAAAGGAATTTAAAACCAGACTTAAGATAAAGCTAACCTAAAAGGATTACTTCTCTTCTAAAGAGTCTAAAGCCTGCCAAAATAAACTGAATTCCCATCCTACCACTTAGAATATTTTTTAAAGAGCTCTTGTGATAAAAAGTTCGCTTTTTGATTCAGCCATTTCATTCTAAGCTCAGGCATGTGTATACATTATAGGAGCTATTACATTTTAAAACCAGGCATGGTTTCCCAGTTGTTCAGAGCATTGAAGTTTTCTATCTATAAGCTTTACGTGATTTCTGGTTAACTAAAAAGATGTTGATAAAGAAATAAACTACTTACCCAGGCAGATGATGGGCTCTACTTCATAAAGTTCCTATTTCTCTCACTAGTTTTGTTCTGCAGCTGTCCCTTCAGTTTCTAGCTTCTAAACGGTTTGTGCTGTAGGTTGATCCCCTTCTGATCTGCTCGTCCAGGAGCCAGGAGTAATGAGGTTGTGTTTGCAGCCCACACGAGGACTAATGCACTAGGTGTGGTCAGGACCAATTATTATATGACATAGCGCCTTTGCGCGCTGTGCAGCGCGGCAGTACAGAGCGTGCCAAATAGCTCCCCTTCCCCAGAGTGCTTTTGTCAACAGTATTTTATGAGTTTAAGCACTGTGGCGTAGTGTTACCAGGTGAAACCCTGCATTTGTTTAAATGTGGGGGGTTTTCCTCTAACAAGTGTTGTGTCGTCTTGTGCAGTTATCTGGAAGGCTGTTGTGCCTCTTGCTCCATTCTCTGAGAGCCCTGTGCTTCTGTGGGCCACCTGGGGAGGAGGATGCTCACATGCAGCTGGGGATCGTCCCAGATCAGCAGCACATTACAGGATGGAGCTGTGTGGACTGAGTCAGGCTCTTCTATGGAAAGAGTGAGGGCTGAAGACAGCCTAATCGCTGCACTGTCACTAGTCCACTGCTCTAGCTTCACCCTTGCACACTCAAGAAGTCATCCCTACCTTTTAGAGAGTGAGAGCTGCAACTCCTTTGCAGCAAGGGGGTGGGGGGAGGAAGGAGGTAAGCTATATGTTTATTTTTAGCAGAACTGCCTTCTGATAATGTTATATGAAAAGTGAAAGTCTTTTGGGGTGGAGGTTGGGTAATGTTTTCTCTTTTTTTGCTCGTAAACCAGACAAATGCAGACAACAGAGAGAAGGAAGAGTATGTACTGCAAATCAAATCTCTTACCTACAAAGATATTATGATGTAGAAAATGGCCCCTTAATTTAATTAGGCTCTCTTGTTATCAAATTATTACCCGCATGGTCAGCAAGGCCTTAGACAGAAGCAGAACATAATCAAGCTGCTCAGGAAGCCTGTTAAGTAGTAATTGTGCCTCCAGAGAATCGATCAACGTCAAGATGGCTTTTATTTTTTTGTTGTTGTTGTTGAATAGTTCCAGGAAGAGACTTTGTCTAGTTTGCATGTCCACATGTCTCTTGCTTGGTGGTGGTGCAGGCTACAGTCTGCAAAAAAAATATGCAACAGTGTTGTTGCTAGATTAGTGTCCAGCATAAACCATTTTCAAAGTAAATTTTGCCTCTAGTGTTACTAACACATTTGCTGGTCCAAGTAAGCTGATGTATTGGTGCTTTGCGTGGTTTCCTTTATTCACTTGTGGTGTAGCTTTTACATGTCATGACCTTAGTTTGCAAACTAGCCCAATCAGTGCTAGTCATTTCCTTGAGATTAGTTCAATTTTTAAGATGAAAAAAAAAAAAATAATAATCTGGACCTCTTGATAATACAAAGACCCTCAAGGACACTGTGTAAGGCTTGCACTGAATCACATTGTTTCTTGTTTTTCACTGCACAGTAACATCTAATTTTTGATCCAAAGCTACTTCAATTTTCTTTTTAAATACTGTGAAGTTACCTACTTTACAGTGGAACTGGGGAAGTAATGCAGAGCAAAGCAATCTATGTTTGTTCCTTGCATCATTGTCAAAGTTGCAGCATGTTCTGTTTTTTTAAGACAAATCTGCAAGTTGCCTAGCCACTTGAAGTAAAAAGTATCAAATGATTAAAAATGTATTTTTCTTTAGACATCAAGAAATCCCATAACTATTTCTGATGTAGTATGTTAAGTGGCAGAACAGAAAGTAATTAGTGCAGAAGCTTAAAGAAAAAAATGTCCAGATGTTAGAAAAATAGTTTCAATTCAGATAATTCAGTTATCCTGGGGCAAGGGGAGAAGGATACCACTACCACAGTGCAAGGTTTTATTTTATTTATTTTTTGTATTCCAGAGAAAGGGAGTGAGCAAACACTTTCAAAATAAAAGACCAAACAGATTTTTATTTTATTCTAATAAGCCAACTGGAGTTACACAGACAGAGGGGGGGGTGTCTGTGAAGGGGCTGATTTGGCAGAACTCGATCTTACAAAACAAAACAACAGACTGAAACCAACAGTTGTAACTGTAACAACTTGGAAAAATGAAGGTTTTTTGGGGACATATTATGCACTATGCAGAATAACTAAAACGAGAAATGTTTGCTAAGAGAGTGATTTAAGATGTAGTGTAGGGTGGGGTTTTTAAATTGTTTTTAACTATTTAAGAGTGAAATGCAGCGTAAAACAGAGTCCCCAGTGGTTGCTGTCGAAGCATGTGAGTACAGTGACAGTGAGTAGGGAAAGAGCTGAGGCACAGCTGCACAGGCATAAGCAACAACCTCATCTGCCTTCCCAGCCTCTAACAATTAGCAAGGCTGAGGCTTCTGGAGCCAGCAGCTGCCTCTTGCACACACTGGCTCGGCACCACCAAGGGCATGGAAAATTCCATTTTCTAATTTTGAGCTCTACAACAGCTTGTGGCAGCAAGTACCACAGCTTATAAACTGAACAGGGGGGTGAAAAAAGCCTGTTTACTGGGTCACTGACATAGCTATTTTTGGCCCGAGTTCCACACAGGGAGTGTCTGTGTGTCTTCAAACATAAGCTCCTGACACACTGATGTAATTCATACTCTGGAGTAGCTTTCCAGAGTCAGGTAGGTGTACAAACAAGCTGATCCCTTCAGAGGGCTATTGAAGTAAAAGGCTCAAGCATCTCCCTTGTAATTTTGGTGCAGTTGGTTGTACTTGTAGTCAGTGCTGTTAACATGCATGTAGATAGTTCAACATTTAGCTGTTGCTATGGAAAACCCAATGAATGCCTTGGCCAAAAAGCATGGAGGGCAAGGGACTTGAGTATGGCCTACAGGCAACTAACTGTAACAGACAGCTTGTTACAGTACAACACAGGCTGAGCAGGTCCTGCAGGTGCATTATTCTAGATGCCTGAGAGCCATGAAGTGTCTAAACCCATGCAGTAAAAACGTTACTGCTTCCCCTTTACAGCAGTTCTCTTTCCATTGTACAATCACCTTCCAAGGATGTGAGAAAATTTAGCTACTCTGGCCTGGCCCTTGTTGCTGCCTGTTGATGTGAATGTGCTGCAGCTGGGGAAGCACAAGTTCCTTGGCCTTCATCAGAAAGATGAGCAAGAAATTGAACCCTGGGTACAGCAGAGGTGCAGCAGAGTACAGCTCTCTAACAGCAACAGATCCAGTGCACTGATGGAATGTATCAGGCACTGGAGAGAGAAAGACTGGGATTAGTGGTATGAAACCAGGAACAGAAAACATCCTGCCTCCTCAACACCTTAGGAGGGCAAAAAGAAGCAATCACATCCCCCAGTAAAACTAAAGCGAGAGGAAAAAAAAGAAGCAATTTTCCAAACAGGACTAGGGCAAATCCCCGCTCTCCCACCACTTGTTTGCCAACTCAGACCACCAGATGGGATCTCTCTTTCTCCCATTGTTTATTTTGTTGTTAGTGCCTTTCAGCACTGCTTGTCTACTAGGAAGTTCCACGAATAGTAGGAACACCAGTGCAGAGGGGGATGAGGGTAACTGCGTCATGAGCTGGTCTCAGGAGAGCTTCTTCCACTGGCGTTTCTCTGACGTTCAAGTAGTCATGCCAAAAGACCAGAAGCTGATGTGCCTGTGTCACAAAGGGCCTCCCACTTTTACTGCCTCTTGCCACAGACCCTAGAAAGGGGCAGGCTCCAGTTTTTCCATTAAGGATTTGATCCAACTTGTTCCATTAATCAGTTTTGTAGTGGCAATGACGTACTCTGTGCCTCCATCTTCCATCTGGGACAGAAATCTCAGCGCAGCAATTTCTGCGTATGTCACACCTCCCAGGAAGAACACCAGAGTGACTCTGTTCTCACCATGTTGACCTGTGTATTCAGAGAAATTTACAGGTTGTCTTGGTTTTATTTTTACATCTCCGATCCAGCAACTGTCAGTCAAACTCAAAATGACCTAAAACTAAAATAAAGATAGCAGCTGAATTAAAGGAGAAACCTATCGGGCGCAATACCAGACTGGGGCCCAGAAATGCAGACTCTACTCCCAGCTCTGGGGTCCTTACAGGATGTGCTTCTGCCTGCCCAGGCTTAATATTAGGAGAGTGATGCTGACCCTCTTGGTAAAGTAATGTTACTTATTAAAATCACAGTGTAAGATTCGGGTTTATTTTAGTACTCTAATGAGAAGTTAAACAAATGTACAGCACTATATATCTTCAGTGCACACAGTGCTGTGCATTAATAGCAGGCTGAATATGTGACTGGATGTTCTAAAGAAGCCAGAAAGCTACCTTTCAAAAATGGTTTAGGTAGATCTAATACTGCAGTGGGACAGGGAGATGAGATAGATGCCTGGACTCTGCTAGCCCCGATTTCAGTTTGCCTCATTCCAGCCTAACAGAGATGCATCCCCCTTTAAAAAATGGGAAAACAAAGCAAAACTTACGCTTTTTCTGAAGGCCAGTAGGTAACTGCTGCCTCTCCTCAAAATGGGGACCTGGCAGCATCTTTAAAACCTCCTCTATGCTCCGCCACCCTGGCCGAGCCAGTAGCTGTGCCAGGCGTACGCTCAGCGGAGCATAGCCACTGTACACGTAGGAGATATCGTTGGGGTTCTGCAGGAGAAAGCAGAGTGTGAGCAGCAGGTGAGTGCTACTTCATGCTGCAAAAACAGCACCACAGAAATAATAAAAAAGTTTTCCTGCTGCACATTATTCTGTATTGTTAGATGTAATGTTGACTGCTGAGGTGCCTGTTTACCTGTTCATTGACATCATCCATCCATAAGCGCAGAGTTTTCCTGATCGTTGGGTAGTTATTCCTACTACTTGTCTGAGGTTTCAGGAGTCCAGCCTTTTCTAAGTTGTTTAAGGTCAATATATGTTCATAGCCGTAAGTCTGCAAAAAGAAGAATTCACCTTTAATACCGTGTCAATAATCCATGACCAGAGTGTGTTTAAAAAAAAAAACAAAAACAAACAAAAAACAAAAGAAAGAAAAAGAAAAAAGGCAAAGATGTTCATTTAAAAAAGCTTTTTGGTTAAGAGCTCTCTAGAGTGTATCCCATTTAGAGTGTTTAAATCATAATAGTAAGAAGTGCAATGATATAAACCTCTCTGTATCTACATGTTGTAAAATACATATAAGCACCTCCTGAGTCATTGCTGTCAGCCCAAACAGAAGCCTCCGTGCTCAGTCTGTACATACTGGAAGTCAACACTACCCATATATAAGATGTGTCTATCTAGAAAGCATTGTAGAGCTGAGGCTTTGATGTGGATTTTCTCAGAAATTGATCCAAAAGTTACAGCCCAACCTGGAGAATCTCTCTTTTGTAATGGTCCAGAACCTTCTGCTTCAGTCCACTATTGCATACAGATTGCAAGCAAATGAGACGTAAGATCTTGATTAATGGATGTTTTTGAGCTATGCAGTCTTCAATATAATTATTAACCTATTAAAAAAAATACAAAAGTTGTTATTTAAAGACCTGTTAAAGTGCCTAGAAGACCTGGAAAGACCTGCTCAAGACCATCTGTAAAACAGTGATCCAGCACTGGTTCCACCTAGTGTCTTTCTAAAGCATGTCTGTTCCACAGTCACTAGCTAGACTTTGTCTGATAACACTGAAAAAGTTCTGATTAACGGTCTTCAATCTTTCACTGATCCCTCAACAGCACATAGTGCCCGTGTACAAGTCAAAGCACGCACGTTGTATACATCTGCATTACGCGCAATGATAGGTAACCGGAGCCTGGCAAAGCACACAGTACGGCATTGTCTCCAGGTACATTCAGCAATGCATGTCACTTGGAAAAAAAACAGTAAATCTGCAAGGAGACACATGTGAGAGCTCACAACCTTTCCACTAGAAGGAGACAGACATCATCTAGATGAGGTTCTTCCTCTCTCAGAAAACCCAAATGGAAAAAACCCAAAGAAATATGCTGGGTTATTTTTGAAGATATAAGAGTCACTAATTATCTACTTACCTTGTCTGTGTCTATTCCAGACATGAACTCTTGTTCCACTGTTAAATTATCAAAGAAATCTTCAGATGCTTTGGGAAAAGAATGAAAATCAATACAATAGCAACCGACAGCTTATTTTCTACATTTAATACTTCAGCAGAGATGCAATGGATGGAGCAAAGCCAATTTTTGCCAAGCTGAATTATGTCCCTCAAGTTGTCTCGTGTCTTGCTGTATTTAAATTAGTCAGATAGACTATTCAATGACTACTCACTGGTGATGTCTTTGATGAGTTCTGCAATGGAGGTGTGGTTCGCTAGAGAACTTCTTGCTGCCTGCATGTGTGGCAACTGAGAGACAAACTGCTTAATCTCTCCAACGGTTTTCGCGTGGTGTCTTTCCTACAGAAATCCATTGCTTAGGTTAGGTCTTGTTCAGATTAATAACACCAATGAGACGATTTTATTATGAAAAAGTTTTTACTGTACTCACTGCAACAGCAGATACTGTTAGGGATTTGCAACCATTTAGACAAAAGACTTTAAATGCTTATATGAAAGTCACAGCATTACCTGTAACAGCAATTTGATCATTAGAAGAGGCAGGACATAATACAACAGGATCACTAGACTGTTTTTTTCCATTATACCAGTGTTGCCAATCACTTCTCTCCACCTTTGTCTGACTTCAGCCATCACTATCTGCTTCTCAGTCTCCCTACCAGCAAAACTGCTTTTTTCATGCAAAGATTAATTACTTTGCCAGCTGCCAGTAAACATGGAGCTGTAGGCAAATGCAGTCAGAGATGGGGGATATTTCCCCTATGAACAGTAGTGAAAGGTGCTGAGGAACTGGGTTGGCAGGGTTTGCATCCCTCGCAAGCAGAAGCCTGCCATTCACTGCACCTGGCTGTAACAACGTCCCAGGTTTTGAGCAAGGATCTGATGAAGCACAATGCAGACTTCAGCTCTCAGAGCAGTCCAGAGGTCTGTATTTCATTTGGGCTACTTGCCTCTTGCTGCAACTCGGAATAAAAGTAATAATAATTTGACTCATGTGTGAAGGATTTAAATGGGCAAGTGCAGGCAGGAGAGCGATAATGATGAAGCCTGCAATTTAAGAAGTCCTCTACTGCCAGTATGCTGCTGTTTCATTATCACCTATTACCTCTGACAATTTCTTAGATTTTTTTTTTTTTAACAACCAGTATGAATAATCCATCTTTAGCACCTTCAGCGCTAATATTGCAGTAACAGACATTTACTAGGACACGAGGCTGAACATGTGGTATTTCAGTTAAGGCACCGCTACCTTGTCTTAGATGTGGCAGAAGTGAAGAGGCAAAGAAAAAACCAAGGAAATACAATCAAACCGTGTAACAAGTTCTATTAAGAATCACCATGAAGTCTCAAAGCAGAGATACGGGTTCTCAGCTTCTTTATGAATAATCAACAGGATGTTTTCAAACAAAACCACAAACAGACCCCGTAGCACTCTCCAGCTTTGTGAGCATGAATTTATAGGTCAAACTTCCTGTAAGACAACTGTCTTTTTCACATTCCTATTGTTTTTTACACCAACCATAATACTCTATCAATGTACATTCTGGACTTTTATTTCTTAAAGACTTTTCCCTCCATCTTCAGTGAATACAAAGGGAAAAGGACCTTTCAGTTAACAGGTAACAACAGAAACAAAGTAGAATCGATCAGTACGCTAAAATTAACCTTTAGCCTTTTGCAGAGGGAAGTGACACCTGACTGTTCTGCAAACTGAAGCAAGCAATTCCTATTAAGGGAACTACAGGCTCACACAGCAGAAATGTGGTTTAGGCTAGCCCAAGACAGGCTTCTAACAGTGAGGACAGGAAAAGCCCCAGAACAGAGGTGTGGGGAGAAGAGAGGATCCACATTACTGCAGGAGTCTTAAGAGGAGATTTGACCACCACCTACTCAGAACACTCAGAGTGGAGCTGATCTCGTCCTAGGGCAGGGGAACAGACTGGAGGGGCTTCCAAAGACTACCTGATTTTTCTCTGGTTGGGGGATTACTCCATTACAACAGCCTGAATTGCCAGGCAGAGCCCTGCTGAACACAGACTGTGACTTATCTGACGACAAGAATGCCCAAGGGATGCACAGTTGGATACAGGCCTCACCTCAAAGGCTGCTGAGATGATCTTGGCTTTCTTGCTCAGCACTGACCCCACAGCATTGAAGTTCTTGTCTCGGATTTCAGCATACAGCTCTTCAGCAGAGTTCAGCTGGAGCTTCTTGGGTTCTGTGGGGAGATCTTTCCCACCCTCACCCTGCTTCTTTGGAGCAAACTTCTCAGGAGGAAGTTTCACATAAGCTACGAAATGCAGAGAAATAACCCTTAGAAGGACTGGAACTTCACCACTGTAACTTAAGATAAGCAGGCTGCAGAAATGTGTCCCCTGAGCTGGGAGCAGTTCTGAGCAGCAAAGCTAATATAAATGCCCAGATGACTCAGTGCATATGTGTTAATTAATGAGAGATCCCCTGTACTCACCCAGGGACCCACAGACCTATACATACATATGTGATCAGAACCCAAGTGCTAGCTACCCTGCTACCAAAGAGGTTTGGAGGCAGCCTTCCAGCCAGTCTTCAGTACAGCAGGAGGGATTAAAACCCATAAATGCCTCTCTGGAGTTTTTCGCACTACCTCCTGAAGAGCAGGAGACTGCTCCGAATAGCCTTTCACAAACTGTTCCCATCCCCTTGGTGTGGCATGTGAGCCAGCCAGGCTGGAGGGTGAACACTAACATTTCTCCTCTCACACTACGTGTTCTGTCTCACTGTGCTGCTCCCAGCCAACATCCAAAATACACCCATTCAATAACCATGCACTGAACTCAACTCCCCTTCCTAGGCAAAAAGAGAGCCAGAGCTGATCTTGATGAGCTCTAGCTTGGGACTGAACTGTCCCCACACTAAGTTCAGGCAAGCTGCTTCCATGTCAGTCATTTAGCGAAGCAGAAACCCACCTGACCCACTGCAACCTGCTCCAACATGCCAGAGACCTCTGCCCTACCCAGCAGTACTCACTGTTCTGAATTCCATAGATTTCATCTATCAGCCCTTCGTACGTCAGTTGCGTAGCTAATGGCGTCAGCAGATCAACATTGCGGTCCAGCAATAAGAGGGTATCAAAGATGGGAAATATCGAGTTCTGGCTTCCAGGGAACTCACGCTTCATCCTGATCATCATATTAGCCACATGCTGAAAATAAATCACATTGGTCTGGTTATGGTTCAGGCCACAACAGATGGATTTGACTACTAGGCCCTACAAGCAAGTATGCACGTATGGGGCACAGCCCTGTGTAAAGGAGAATGGAATGAGGTACAAACTGGCTGACAGATGGGGGCAGGACAAGACAGAAAAAACCCATAGTACTTCTCTGCTGCTCTCTGCAGCTTAGCAAGACAGTGACTGGGGCTGAAGCACTGGGTTCATCTCAAGCCGCTCCCTCATTACAAAAGGTACCAATTAAATCGTAGGTTGATCAGAGAGAAGGAAAAAGGGTGAGTTATAGGGAGAGGAAAAAAAAGCTAAGGCATGAGCAGTAGGTTACATGTTTCCTGCTTTATTCAGCCCTTCTGATACCAACAGAACAGCTAAGTGTTAAAACTCCACACAAAGAGGAACTGCTGAAAACACAAAGGCAGCGTACCTATAAGCAAAAAGCATCTGAAATCACATAAATCCTCCTGACAGGAAAGATTGTTCTTTTGGCCAGAGATGACAAAGACCTGATGGCCACAATCCCAAAATTCCAGTATGACAAGAAGGGTCCGTAGCTGGACTCAAAAAAACCCACAAGTGCATTTAACCAAACACTCCTTAAGGCAGTTCCAAAGAACAAGATGCAGTTTTTAAGCAGCAACATTTGCCTCACCCGGGCACACTCGCCTTTCCCAAAAATCTGTGGGATGGTTCCATAGAGAGCCTGCAGCGTCATCAGCCCCTTTGCCGCATGGTACAGACTTGTCTGGTCGCTCTCCAGGTAACATTCCTAAACAAGAAGAATTCCCGATGGAAGGTGTCGATCCAACACAGCTGCTTCCACGGCAGAACGTGGTCCATGTGAACAGTTTAGAGGAGACATAGGCTGGGGAAAAACTGTGGCTGTTGGAAAATATGGACCTTATCTGTGCTGTCAGTACATCAAATCATTTGATCAGACCAGACACTCTAGTATTTCTGAACCCCACACACTACTCGCAGTTTGATGGAGAGGAATAAGAGAGCCAGAAAGTGACTGCAAAGAGCCTCTCCCTCTCATCAGGCCACCCCCTCAGCAAAGCTGCCAACAAGCAGCTGCAAGCCCTGATGTGTCCTCTGGGCTATGCTTAATAAGGCAGAGATGGAGAAAGAAACTCCCAGTCCTTTCTGTCCCCAGACACGGCATTCTGAGAAAAGAGGATACACACCTGGCATGTGGCAGTTGTTAATTCTCAGTGCAGCTTCGTGCGCAGTATTAACCACTGTACACGGCTCTTGGGCTGCATATTGACACAAACTGTGCTGGCTCTTTGTAACAAGTATTGCAAGCCTCATGAATGCTCAGTTTGTGAAAATAACATCAGCAGTTGAAGCTGGAGGAACTGGGGTGCAGCTTGGTGTAGTGATTGTTCCTTCAGCATTTAGTCAGAAGGCAGGCAGAGAAGTTCAGGCTCAGTTCAGCACTCGAGATCAAGCCACATTTATTCTGCAAGGCCTTTCCTCACTGCGGGTCACCAACAAACCTTCCGAGAGCCTCCGCACCAAACACCAACAGCCAACACAAAAACGCACAGCGTTTTCCCTCCAAGACGAGACAAGCACTTACCTTGAATGCGCTCTCAGACTCCATGGACAGCAGGTCTCCATCGAAGGGTATCAAGTCCAGGCTGTACTGCTCTCGGTGGATGAAGGACCCCAGCACGCCCTGCTCCTTCAGCCACTGCTCGCAGAGCAGGCTGCGGCGTGGCACGAAGAGGATGTGGAAGTCCCTCTGGGGAGAGCGGCCTCTGTCCTCCCTGGAAGAGTCACAGGCAGGAACACAGCAAACGGTAACTCAGCTGCGCAGGTAACCAGCACAGACCGCGGGCTGGGGGCACTGAATTCAAAGGAAATAGGAATGCTGCACTTGGTTATTATTGCCAACTTCCACTCCTAGCTTTGTATTTCACAATGTTTTTTACCCAGCCACGTGCATCCACAGCCACAGGTCTGAAGCCAGGGCAAGGTGACTTAGTTTCCCTGCAGTTCTCATAAGGAGAGTCAATCAAAGCATGACTCATTCCAGCTAATTAGAAGGAACACACATCTTCTTAATGCGAAATGCACCCCTCTGCATCGCCAACCAGAGTGAACGCCTCCTCCCTTCCCAGGGTGCCTCGCACCCCGACTCGAGCCTCGGGAGCAGCCACGCTGCAGTTTTGGTGTCTGCCCTGCACGGAGCTCCCCGCTTTGAGTCCAGACATGACAAACCGCATGGCAGTTTCAGGCCAAGCGTGTCCCCTCACGGGACAGGCTCCAACAGCCCCGGCCGGCTCCTAAGAGGCGAACCACGAGGCAACCCCTCGCACCCGCCGTACCGGAGCACGTTGTCCGTGATGATGTCCATCAGCTCCAGCTTGGGCCTGACGAAGAAGATGATATTCTTGACGTCCGCCTGCGGCAGGCGGCCCGGCTTGAGCGTGAACATCTTCTCCACCTCATGTTCCTGCAGGGGGACAGGGGCGTTAGCTAACCGCGGGGACCGCCGGTGACAAGGCCCGGCAGCCCGGGGACCGCCACCCCCCCGGCCCCGCCGCCGGCTTCTACCTTCAGCAGCGAGTACTGCGCGATCAGCCCGAAGGGCCCGGTCAGGTACTCGTCCCACACGATCGCCTGCGGGAAGGGAGAGAGGCGTCGGTCGGTTTGTCTGTCTGTCGGTCGGTCGGTCGGTCAGGCCCCCCCCGCGCCCCCGCTCACCTTGGAGCCCGCGCACTTGTCGAGGAACTCGCGGAGCTCCCGCCGCCCGGCCTCGCGCAGCGCCGTCAGGTTGACGCGCCCCGAGCTGAGGTGCGCCGCCATCGCCCTCCCGCCGCCGCCCGCCCCGCTCACGTGACGCCGGCGGTCCCCTGCCGCCCGCCACGTGACGTGCGCCGCCCGCGCAG
>VYXH01010306.1:32265-55353 GCA_013397275.1 Burhinus bistriatus
ACAAAAAAGAAAAAAAAAGCTTACATTTCCACTTATTTAAATACTCCCTACAAGGTCTGACATCCAAACATACAAGAATGTGCAAGACCACAGTAGGCAGAACAGGAAAGTATCTAATCTGTTCCATTATTTTAACAGATACAAAACTGAAAACGAGACTAAACAAAAGCTGAAGAAAAAAAAAATGGATTTTTCAAGTTTCATTAGCCTATGTTGCTACTAATATGTGTAGTTTCCTTAAAACAAGTTTATTTTCAATGAATTTTTGAAAAATTTTGCATGCCTGCCTGTACACAAGTGACTAACACAAGTTTTTATAAGATTTGACATCTTTCAAAAAATCAGAAAGATATGCTTCATTTCATTAAACAGTAATTTTTATGACTGTTTTGTTTTCATAAAAGGAGTCTCAGTACTCCTATGTGCCAATAACACACAGAGTTAAACCCTGACTGGAATATTAAGAATACTTTTATGACCGTGGGAGGCAGAAGAACCCCTAAGTCAGAAACTTACTCAAGCTTTTCAAAATACAAGGACTTTATGGTCTGTTACTGGCACATTTAAACAAAAGGAAGTCTGATTTACTTTTCAAGTTCAGCATGTAATATGACTAAGATTTTTCCAACTATTTCTTCTATCTACTCTCACCTTGACCGATTTCCAACCCAATCTACCCAGCCGGGATGAAACAGGCTAGCTCACAGCACTGAACATCAATTCAAATTCTCTTGGTACAATTCTACTTGCTGATGCAGGAACATACCTATTTTTAACCACGATTGTTTGCTGAACTGCAGTACTAACCAGTTCTCCTCTTTTTACTTTTGGCATTAAAGCGTAGATTCAGGGCATTGTAAAAAAAAGCACACAAATTACTGGGGGTCAATTTGTGTGAAATGCTGCCCTGTGTTTAGTGCCAAGGAACTTTAAACTGATAGCTGCAAGTGCACTTGACAATAGGCAGTACTAAATGAATACACAACATCCAGCCGGTATTTCTGCTTTTCTTCATCCTAGTTTCACACGGAAGGCTCTTTTACAAAGGACACCAACGCCACTGTAACGTCTTCCCACCTCCAAACGGCACAGCTCCAGAGGCAGCACCACATCCCTACCCACAGTCACAGCTCTTGTGGGCAAAATTTCCCCTCTACTCTCCCTTTGCAAAAGCAAGGGCACTACCTTCATCCACCGACCTCTCAAAGGTGGTCTCTCTACTGCTGATCGAGAAATGCCTATTATCAAGCTAATTCCTTACTCTAATTAAAACAAGGTAACACACAAAATAATTATGACAACAAAGATCAATTAAAAACAACTAGAGAAGCTTCCACTTATCCACCGTGTCTCATACTACTGATGATTAGAGACCACATTCAGCGATAGCCTATGACTAAGATTAACCTTAAGAAAAAAAAAAAAAATTAAAAAACCCCCACACAGTGATCAGGATCATGAGAACACCTTTCAGTGCTGAAGATTTTCAAGGAAATATCTTCTATAAATAACTTCTGGGGGATAAATTACAGTCTAATATATTTTGCCTTTCCATGATACCAGAGTCTGCCAGCCCCTTGCTGTTCTACCATTAGAGCAACTGGTCTGGAAATAATTACTTTGCTTTGGCATTTCCCATGAGCACTGAGGCAGGTAGGAATTGCTCACGGAATGAAATCCTACCTTTCTCAAAGGAGGTTGCTGTCTATACAAGCATGCAGGTTTTTAAAAGCAAGCAGTAAAACCCGTCAGTCATACAGAAGCTTAGTATTAATTCTGCGTGCTGATTTCCTTTGTATCCTGTCTGCACCGCTGGTAACAGTTAGAAAGTAAGTGCATAGTGGGGCAACGGGAATAAACTGGATAAAGCCATCAATGAAAAATAAAAGCAGAACCAGATTTTCTATACACAAAGCCACTTAAAACTACTTAATACTCCAAGTGCACCTGTAATTAAATCCAAACAGAAATTCTTTATAATAAAGCTTTTAAAATAATCTAGTGCCCTCAGGTGGCAGAACTCTATAATTCCTCCAACAAACAAATTATTTCAAACAACGCTTGGAATGAAGGATCTGCTTCAATACCCTTCCGCAATTCAGGAGCGACATTCTGATTTCAAATTTTATACATGTCAAATTAATATTTAATTTTGACCTAATATCCGCTTTATAAGTGAGGATACCGGAGAGGTATTGAAGGACAATTTTTCAAAAAAATGAAAGGTAAACGTAAATACCAAGGAATGGTTTAACAGATTTAACATTTAAATACTTACAATTCTTTTTTAAGTTCTTCCACTTTCTTGTTCTCCAGATTTAGAAGCTCTTTTGATTTATTAAGTTCCTCTTCATTTTTCAGGTTGTTTTGTTTAAGCATGTCCAACTTAAAGAGAAAAAAAAAACCCTCATTACACTAATGAAAGTATACAGTTCTTAGGTGCAGCACTCAGAAAAGATATTCAGCCAAATGGGGGCCTGAGCTGAGCTGTTCCACTTTCTGATCTTTAACCCTTAAATTAATTCAGTCTGTTTGTACTGAGAAGCATTTGTCTAACAGAAAATGTTATGAGACTTTCTGCATCCAAGTCGAGCAGCACAAAGAATCCACTGAAGAGCAGTTTACAGTAATCTGATGTATATACCCTAATATAAAAGGTAGAGCTCCAAAGCAGCTCCATTCTAAATGCTATACAACTCAAAGCCTTTTTTTTAAAAAAATTCAACATTTGTTGCTAAAATTCACTGTTCCCTTGATCTCTATTCCTTTAAGATAACTGATAAAAAGTTCTGCTTTACCATACCTTAATTTCTGAGAAACTGTAGGCTCAATATTGTGCTTGCAACCATAAGAAATTCATTCCTTTCAGAGACCTTGTTGCATGAGACAAGTTGTTATATATCTATTTACTGAGCTTGCGTGCACCACGTAAACCCCACAGACTTGCAAACCTTATTTGTTCGCATTCGGCGACACATTACATTACATAACAGATAATCTTCAGCCATTCTCATGGCATTACAGGACTCTCTGGGTTTTTATTTTTTAATCCAGAAAGTGAACCCCTGCCATTATTAACGTCACTGCATTTAATTCTCAAGTCAATCAGATCTCTTTGGAAATCATTACTGTTTCAGCACAAGCTGTGGCATTTAGGTTGCCCAGCTGTTCACTGGCCATTACCACCGGAGCTACAAAAGGTGGAAAAGCCATCAAAAAGCGTCCACAAGATGTTCAAGATCTGCAGAAAAGATGCCAGTTCAATGTTAGACTAGATATTCTGGGGCAAAAGAGTGTGAAAGAGATTAGTGAGGACATTCTTCCCTTCTTCAGACCCTGAAGTATCACAAAGTGGTGGGAGGACATAGAGTGAAAACGGGTCCCTAGAGGAACTGCTGTACATGTTGGCCTGTGAAGTTCTTTGGGACCATTGTGCTCACGTGTTTGTATAGCGCATAGCTCAGTACAATTTGTACTGTGTCAGACCACAATTCTGATTACCAGAAAAGTGTAAAAAAGAAGAAAGGATAACATTACACGTGTGAAGATCACAAAGAGGATGTACAGAGCAAGGAGTGCATTAGAGGTGAGAAACAGAGCGATAACTTCTGTGGATTAGAAGCGCTGTTACTCAGAGCTCTGCAGCACTTCGTTGGAGCATGAAGTTGCACCCCGTAGTTACAACCAGGGAACTGAAGCACCGAGTGGTCACATCTGAGCAACTTATCCAAAGCAAGGCTGATTAAGCCTCAAGTCAAACCCATGCCTCTTGATTCTGTGATCTGCAAAAGCTGCTGTAGCATCCCAAACTCCTATGATGTAAGATAATTTCTTTTGTTGCTGCACCAAGATTTAAGGGACACGACCTTATATGCTGTACAGTATTCGAAACCACATGCAAAATGCAAAAGAACATAAATCATGAGGCTATATAAAGCACCTAGATTTTCCAACAATATCCACTCATCTAGTAAGTTTTCACAGGCCAGTCCAGACTGAGTATTATGGTGGGAAAACAACACAATCCACTCTTGCCTAAATTGATTCTCTGTTATTCAATAGTTGTTCCTTACAAACTATGCAAAACTTTTAATATAAAAGCATTTAAATATGATTACTTCATTCTGTAGCTTCTCATTGGTCTGTCTAGAGTTCTCCAAAGAGGCCAAAGTTTCAATCTTTTCTTTGTGAATGGCATCCTTCTCTTTGGTCACCTTCTCCACAGTCTGGAAAACATCTTCTGCCATTTTGGCAGCCTAGAGATAAAGGGGGGTGGGGGAAAAAAAAAGAGTATTACCCAAGGGACCTCTGAAAGCGAAAGATGAACCACAATACTTTATGCACAGCTCCATGGTTTGCCAGCTGCTTTCCAATTAAATAAGGACTTCAACTAGGAAATTATTTGCATTTTGAAGCTGCATAAAGTATAAAAATAAATGGACATGAGAAGATTTAATTCCATGCAGAAATAGATCATAACCCCATGCTTGTGTGTTACCACCAAGGAAGCCCATTTCTTCTTTTTTAATTCCTGGATTTCTAATTACCAACACTGTGATTGCTCTTAGACTTCCAACCACTTTAGACAGTAGTAGTTCAACAGATATTCACTTCCAACAGACTGCTCTGTTTTCAGAAAATGTGTATTTATAAAAAGTTGTTAAAAATTTGAAAAAGAATTAAAAATTTAAAAGGAGATAAAGCCAATTATTGCATTATTTCAGTGTTGTTCATTATGCCCTCACAAAAGGAAATACTTCACAAGAATATTAAAATACCTAGGTAGGCATAATACATACAAAGTTTGATTCCAATTTGTATTCAAAGTGATTTTATGGGCTTCAAGCCACACAAACTGAAATTCAAAATACTTTACAGAATTTGTTGGTGGTGAATACAAAACACTTCTGTGAATAAAAAGAACACCAGAATTGTCAATGTCTTTAACAGACTGAAAGTCCTATAACGTAAATTTAAATGGTTCTCTTACGCTGCTTTTTATCCAATTACATTTACAGGAGCAGTACATTGTTTGGTATTTTTTTGAGTAACTCAAATTTGTAGTTTGTTGCAATTTAATGTAAAACTGCACAAAGATCTAATCTAAAACCTTATCTATTACTACTCTAGCTTTTAAGCTGCAGAGTACTTCAACAGAAGGAGCTGCTCAATTTCTCCTACCAGATTCAGGAAATAAAACTTCCTTTTATTCACAGTTTACGTTGTTTTCTTGCAACATTCAGCGACAACATAGGCTTTAATATTTAGAAATATTTTTTAAAAAATATTAAAATGTCTTTCAGACTCACAGTTACAACTTGAAAAAAACTCCCAAAGTAATATATTGAGAGAGACCATAATTCCAGCCTGTTTCTACTGAGATGAAGTGCTGATTGTGCAATGAAGTGCAGAGAGGAAACCATTGGTTAGTGCTCAGTATTAGTATAACCGTACTTGATTGTTCAACTATGTGTTTCAATACCTCAATTTTTTGTGCTACTGTTTGGGCCTGGAGAGCCTCAATTTCTTTTAGTTTCAAAGCCAGACTGTTCATCTCCTCCTGCAGCATCTGATTTTTGCCCTGAGAGACCAGCAGTTTGCCTGAGAGGTCACTATTAGTTTGTTCCAAAAGTGCTACTTCCTCGTGCAGTTTATAATAATCCTTGGAGAATTTCTCCTTCTCTTTTAGTATTTCTTCCTTAATGATGACCAGGCTCTTCTGTTCAGCAAGCAGGCTGTCATTTTCCTGAAGTAACTGTATTCTCTCCTTCTCCATCACCTCATGCCTGCGTTGAAGATCATCCAGCCTCTCGGAGACACAGCTGTGCGAGTCCTGGAGCTCTGCTTTTGATTTAGACAAGGCAGCAAAGTCACTCTTCAGTTGTTCGATACTGGAAGCAAGCTGCTCTGCCTCTGCACAGAGGGTCTCTTTTTCTTTGACCATTTCCACCAGTTTAGTTTCAGATTTTTCTTTCTCCTGAACTAAAAGTTCTTTCTCAGTCAGAAATTCTTTATTTTTCTCTCTCAGCTCTTCTATCTCTATCTCTAAGAAGCTGATGTTGCTTTGAAGTTCCGTACGTTCCAACAAAAATGACTCCTTGTCCAGTTTTCTAGCTTCCTTTTCTATGGTTAAGTTTTCTTTCATAATCGCAACCTCTCCATTTAATTTCTGACACTTCTCTTGCAATTCAGTCCTCTCTCTGGTCAGCATTTCCCTATCAGAGGAACAGGTCTCAAATGAAGATGACAGGACCTGCTGGGCATGTGATAGAGCAGACAGTTCATTTTCTAGTGTTCTTTTGGCATCTTGGGCCTCTTTCAGAAGACCCGAAAGGTCACATTTACAGGCTATTAGTTCTTGATTTTCTAGAGTCTTCTTACCTAGTTCTTCCTTGATGGCTTCAATGGAATCTTGGAGCATGGTATTCTTTTGGGCCAGAGCTCTGTTGGCTGAGACATCCAGCTCATGTTGTCTCTTCATATCAGAAACTGCATTTGCAGAAGACTTGCTTTCATCAAGAAGCTCTGAGTATTTGTTCTGCAATTCATTCTTCTCTTGAAGAAGAGCTTCATTGTGCTTTTCAAATTGCAATGACTTACAAAAAAGAGATTCCTTTTCTAAGTTCAGTTCGTTTATTTTCTCAGTAAAGACTTTCTCAGCAAGTATGGCATCTGCTGTGGCTTTAGCAAGCTTTTCAGCAACTGCCTTATTTTCATTTAAAAGTTCCTCCCTTTCAGCCAAAAGCTTTCGTTCTGATGAAGAAAGAGCCTTTTTCTCTTGAAGTAACTGAATACATTCAGAATTGGATCTCTCTCTTGAGGCTTTAACTTCCTCAAGAAGACGAGAGAGATTAGCAAGGGAATCCTTCAACTCCATCTTGTCTTTCATCACTTTTTTAAGTTCTTTATGTTCAGTCTTGAGTTCTGTTTGCATCTCTTCCATTCTCGCTTTTAATGTTTGGTTTTCACTAACCGTATTGTCTAAACTCACACGCACCTCTTCTATGCTTTTAAGGAGCATCTCCTTCTCGGACTGCAGACTCTGACTTGTCTCCAATAGACCATCCCTTTCATTTTTTAAGGCTATATGTGTATTTTTAAGATCTGAGTACTTTCCTAAGGCTGAATCTCTCTCTGCAGTCAGAGCCGACACTTCTTGCAGTAGCTCTCTTTGATCTCTGTCCAGGGCCTCACAAGAACTTTCCAGCTTCTGAATAACATCATCTTTGTCTTTAACAACTGCATCTTTCTCTTCCAAAAGTTTCTTCTGGTAATTCTCCAGTTCTTCCCATTCCTTTTTATGTTTCTGACATACTGCATCCATGGCATCTTTGTTGGCCTGAAGTTCTTTCAACTGTTGGAGCAAGGCTGACTCTGAAGACTGGAGAGCATAATTTTCTTGAGTTACCTTCAGAAGGTTTGCCTGTGCTGCCTCTATTTCAGAGAGTAATTTGCTGTTCTCAGAAATCAGTGCTACCTTTTCTGTGCTTTCCTGCTGGCTTTTGGCCTCAGCTTCTTCCTTCTGCTTCAGAATTTTTTTATTTTCTGAATTAAGTTCTTCATTTATTGTTGAAAGGTCTTCTTGGCTTTGTTGCATTAATGAAATCTTTGATTCCAATTCTAGAAGTTTTGATAACAAGGAACCTCGCTCTAATTTTAAAGTATTCCCCTCCTGTGCCAAAGTCTCTTTTTCTGATATCAAACCCCTCATCTTGTCTGACATTAGTTCAATCTCTTTTCTGGCTGATGCTAACACAGAGCTTAAGGACTAAAGAAATAAAGTCAGGGAGAAGGGAAAACAAAAATGAAATCAAGCAGACAAATAAGAAATGTGGTTTGAGGGCAAACAGAGCTATCGTATTTTAAGTTTTAAGAAAGTGTATACACTGACACACAGTCCCCCCTGGTATTTCATTACAAAACACCCACCATCCGCAAGACAACTTTTTAGTAATATAATAATAATAATAATTTAAAAATATATCATGGTTTGAAGGTTCTTTCATACAAGACTTCATCTTGTTTTTAAAACTATTCTCAACAAATTTTCTGAATGTAAATTACTTAGGAAGAAGAGCCACAGAATGATTTCATGAGAATCTACGTGAATTAAAATGCAGAGTTGTATTAGATACTGACTTCCACTTCTCAAATTCACCTTCTACAGATAATTCTCCTCAGGATTCTGTTCAAAACGTATTGTCATAACCCATTTAATTCAAAACACCACATCAGTAGTGTATTCAAAGTTAACTTGTGTGCCAATTTATACACTAAATATTTTGCTAAAGCATAAAACAAAGATTACAGCAAATAACTAATGAGGGATGGAAGCAAGCAGCAATGTCAAAGAAACAGCAGAAAAAATAAAAATGACTAAAATCAAGCTACATACTAAATAGTTGCACATAATATGGGATCATACTACAGAACAAAATTTCAGGCGTGTAACACTTTTACATGAAATAGGTCACAAGATATGTTAAAATTCATGCATTTAAAAAACGGAGGATAACATTTGGCTCCAACTGATTGTGCTGAGCCAGATATCTATGAACGTAAGATGTTAACATCAAAGAACCATATTTCATGGATTCTTGTGTAATCTAGAGAAGACAACCAGTTAGTTCTGTATGCTTCTCTTCCCTAAGCAATATTAATCTTCCCTGGAAAAGTTCAAAAAGAAAAACACTGCAAAAATCTTACTATGAAATGGTGAAGCCAGGCAAAACCCAGCGATTCACTGAAACAGAAAGATTTAAACTTTAAGTTACTTGCAGAGTAACAAAGTATACATACTTTGGCCTGTTCCGCTTGCTTTTTCAGCTCCTCAGCCTGTGTTTCTAACTCATCGTTTTTCTTTTGTGCAATTTTCAGTGCCTCTTCTGCATCCAGCAAGTTCTGCTTAAACCCTTTGATATCTGCATCATGTTTAGTGATCATCTCAGAAGTTTCTTGTTCATGCTTTGCCTGAAGATCCTGATACTGATTTTGGCTAGTCTCAATTTGCTTTTTCTGACAGAAGATAAAACAATTGGAACACAGTTAAAGAAGCAGCGGTACAATATTCTGCACATAGTTAGCTAGTGCTTTTCAAAGTTCTTCTTACCATGTCCGTTAGTTGGTCCTGCATATTTTTCAGTTCTGCTTGATGAATCTTGAGAGTTTCTTGCTGACTCTGCTCAGCTTTCTGTGTTGTCTGCTCCACATTTTTCTGAAGCTGAACAGCCTTTTCATTTGCTTTTGTAAGCTCAAGTTGTATTTGCTCCAACTGCCTAGAAAGACCAAATAAAAGAACATTACTTTTTGCTGACAGCACGACAAGCACAGAGATGAAAGAGTCTAAATTATGCTGAAGTTCTATATTCTGGCCAAGCATTTAGAAAGAGATTTAATTATTTCACATACAGAGAATGTTCTGCTGAATTAAATATATAGAAGTGAGACCAAGCACTTGCTCATGTGCAGAGCAACACAGCTGCCAGTTACTTTGCCCCCAGTCTGGGGTTTTGTAAAGGTAAAGAACAACTATTCTCCATACAATTTTTACTGGAAACAAAACACATTTTCTCTTGCTAGACAAAAATATGACCCGAGTCTCTTATATCTCCAAACAAACCAAGCTCATCAGGTAATCAAATAATTATGAAGCACAATCACAAAACAGTCTAGATTATTAAAAAGGTCGTTTACTCTGGGCAATGAGAAGCATGTTATGTAAGAATTTTAGAATTATAAATGTTAGATGCTCTTCAGATCACTCCGAGGAGAGTGTTTTGATTAATTTAGTTTGATAGAATAAGTTCACTTGTCATATCGATGTGACGCTCAGGAGCATCTTGTTCAGATATTTACAAAGAGATGAAATGAGAAGTGCTGGGAATGCAGGAGTAAAGAATTAATGTGAAAACGTTCTGACAACGATGGAATACCTTTCTTTTAAACGGAGCTCATCATTCATTTTCGTAAGCTGGGCAGAGCTGTCTCCTGAAGAATTCATGATCTCTGCAATATCATTTTCAAGTTTGGCTTTAGCTTCAATCAGTTGCTGTTCTCTCTCTTCTCGCTCCTTCAATTTCTTCTCCATCACTGAGCAAGACAAAGGTTAGCAGTCTAGTAAATTTAAGAGAAAGCATATGCACAGACTAGCTAGAAGATAGTAAAGAACAATAAGCAGAGAAATATTGATGCTACAGAGCTTGCAAATTATGCCTTTAAAATCTAAAATTGCGATTGTTTGACTTTTGAACTGTTAATTGTAGCAGGAGGTTAAGAACTCTTCACAAATAGTAAAAAAGCAACTGGTGAAGAAATCCTTCTTTCAGAAGTGATTCACTTAACTTCAGGCCATGAGAAGCTGATATGAGTTCAAGCCATACCAGAGGGTAATCAAGCAATATAGTGAGAGAGGTACGCACATCTTACAGGTGAGACAACTTACCAGCTATTTAATAGAGCAGCAGAAGACAAACAATGCAAGCAACATAAAGCTACAGAGAAAAAATGACTCTGTCCAGGGCAGGCACTGCCACCAAGGGTAAGAGCAGCCCTTGGGATGACTTCTACAGTCCCAGCAATACCTTGAAAGGCGTGCTTACAGGGTACATAATGAATCTTAATTTCTTTCTACATTGGTTTTAAATTGAGATGTGTAACTAGAAAGATACAGCAGGATGCCCTCTTATGAGACGGGAAGAAGCAGACAACCAGACAACGTACAGTCTTTTTGATGGCCTTAAAAAGAAAACACTACCTGGGGACAAGGCTCCTGTGAACTATCTACCTTACATTTGTAATGCGTCAGTCTGGTCCCCAAGCCTTTGTCTGGTATCTGACCATTACCGCAGCATGATTTTGTTGCAAAGTCAAGCAAGAATTTAACTATCGATTTGGAATACACTCAACCAGGAAATCTTCTGCCTTACTGCACTATTTCCTTAACATCACAGTCACCTTGCTGTGTCACTATACACAGTGTCACAAAAGCCATTTTTTGCCTACAGAAAAAGGCTTTCTTTTGAAGCCATATGCATTTGTGAAAGCACTACATACTATGATGCAGCGAGCCGAGCAGGAGGCATACGAAAGCAGAAAGCTGATGCATTTTTCAAAACATTCCATTTTATTACTTCCTTACCAGTCAAACTAGACTTCAGCTGGTCCAGTTCTGAAGACATGAGTGCAAACTGCTCTTCTTTTTGGTTTAGTTTTTTAATTGTTTCTATGCAAGTAAAATTTTGAAAACAAAGTTAGTAACTACTTAGATGCAGACAATTCCACCTACTTGAAAGGTGTATCACTCTTAACAAGACAGGCTGCAAGTAAGCCTGTCATTTCCACAGCTGCTGAAACTGCTGTACCACCAGCTGTAAATTTGAAACCACATGGAAAAAACCCTTTATTTTCTGCAGCTTTTTAATTCTTTGTTTAGTTTAGCAGTAGACATACCTTGCATAGTTTGTTGAACATTTTCTGCTTCATCAGCTGCACTAGTAAACTTTTCTTTCTGAAAAATGGATAAAAACCTAAGGTAAGGTTTGGTAATAGCAGTAGAATTCAACCACTGAATTTATATAGTCTTCACTCCTATCATAAACAGATCTGAAGTTTTTGAATTACAGTTTAGCATAGATATATTCAGCAACATAAAGCGGGATTTTTCCTTGCTTTGGTTGCAAGCAAGTCCCTAAACATCATTCAGAGTAACTTCTCCATCAGCTAGCGTAGCAACAGAACTACAGCCACAGAGTCCAGTGTAGGAGACGTGATTTCTCGGTCTCAATGCAAGAAGCTATCCATGCTGCTCATAGGCTGCACAGTGGACACCTGCAACTCTGTGATCAATCTCATACCAGTGTTTTCCAGCTTTACCAGCAGGAAGAGATACTAGACTGTGAAGAAAAGTGAGGATATAGAGGAAGATAAGAAGTGAGACTCTTCCACCAACTTCAAATATTTACTATGGCCATGGAAAGATTTTATGAGAGGGGCAGTAAAACCTAAAAGCATGTCTTTTTGTCACTAACTCCAGTGTAGTTTCTCAGGAAAATCCAACCCAACTACAGAATACTTTCAAATCTAATTAAATTTGCAGAATGAGAAATCAGATTAAAAATATCTTCAGAAACCATTTGTCAGATGTGTATAGCAAGCATTAATTTGTACAACAGTTATAATAAAGGGCCACGTGTTCCCCTTAATGAGTAGTCTAAATTTTAACTACATGCTGCTTTTGATTTGATTTAATATTTTATCTGAAATCCATAAACAGATGAGTTCTATTTAGACAAAACACCTGATAACACAGAACTCAGGTGAAATGCTCTTTTCATTCTGAGACAGATCCTACTGGTCATGAACCCTTGCGTTCTTTTCACGAGTAAAATAGCTTTGAAAGACTTTGCTCAGAGTTGATCCACAGAGTTCAATTACACTCTCACCATGAAAACCAAACTCCAAAGGATAAAGTCAAAATTTTTGGTATTACTCACCAAAACTTGAAGTTCCTTTTCCAAAGAATCTTTAACTTGATTTACTGCACTCAAGTTTTTCTCAAGGTCAAGAAGCTTTTGCTCTTTGCCCTGCAGTTCTTTGGCCAGATTACTAGCCTAACAAAGATGATGAAATGGAGTAAAATAAAATTACAAACATGAATGAAAAAATAGGAAAATTAAAAGTTGAATCTGAAAGAAATAACTATAATATTAAAATCACTGTAAGATAAAAAAAAAAAAACCTGAAGGAAAAAAAAAAGTGATGTGTTAACTGAGTGAAGCTGATTTCCACTGATGACTACATACATCACAGTACTAATTGCATCTTGGAATATATTGGAAATCATAAAAATTTAGTTCTTTTGGAATTAATGGTGAAAACATTCAAGAGCAGACATTTTTGAATACATTCAACATAAAGTTACAGCATCAGTTGAATTAGTTGTTTTGGTTCTTTATTGTTTTAATTTTTGTTTAACTGATCAATTTAGCATTTATGCTTCAACTTGTTATTCAGACCAATACACAACATGGGGATGTAATTTTTCAAAAGGCTCTACACCACACCCAGGGGTAGTGCAGAAACCCAGCGTGACCTCAAAAACAGAGTCAAAGGTCTGCAGAAATCTAGTATCTTGGCACCATCTGTGAAGGGTTATGAAAGCTATGTCCAGTTACACTACCACTACTCTTACCATTAGAGCTCTAGCTTGTCAGGTCATGGACATACTGGGGATGTGGGGGAACCCCTAAAACAAAATGGTATCTTAGCACTTTTATTCCTAGCTGCAGTGGTGGAACAACTTTCAAGTACTGAATGCCATGCTATCAACTTGAAAGAGACATTTCATCCAAAAACCAAGAAAAATCCTGGTAAGAAGTATCACATTGCAATCTGTGCTTCAAAAATGCCGTGAAACAGCACCTAACATCATCACTGCATACCCCTGTCTTAAAGAAAAGTTCCACCAGGATCTTTTTTGCCTTTTTTTTGTTTTTAATAGCCTCTTCCATCACCTTGTTTGATGAGAGGTGAGGTAGTGAAGGTACAGAGGAAACATTTCCCCGTTGAGCCCCAAGTCACTTTATCGGAATATCTCTATCACCAAAGGTTAAAAACTTAAGATGTGTGGATTCCTCTTCCAAAAAAGCCAACAAACTAACTTTTCCATAACACGAAGCTTTCAGCAGAGGTATGCTGAAGCCTGCAGCAAGAAAGTACAGAAAGAATTTTTTTCTTTTGCTTAATGGTACAGACCGAGCACTAGAAACCTGTTGAGAGACCCGACCCAGTTAACACTTTCTCTAAACCTCCTCAGATGGTACTAAGATATACATTCAATAAAACTAGTTTTTTCTGTGATGTATTTGCTATAGCAGATTAGAACAGTACAAATGTAAAATAAAAGTGAAGTAAAAATGAAAGGATGGATGTTGATACAAACCTTGCTATTTCCATCAACCTTTTCAGACTCTAAATTCTGAATTTGTTTCTCAGCTGCCTCAAGCTGCTTGCTAAGTTTCTGGATTTCCAATTTACCTTCAGAATTGGCTTTCTGAAGTGCAGCAAGGTCCAAAAGCTTTTCTTCAGCAGCTTTGATCTGTGGTGTAAGACTATCAATAACTTTGGTTTGTTCATTGTACTTGGCTTGCAGTACCTCTAGCTCCTTTACCTTTATTTCAGCTTCCTGTAATTTGTTTAAAGTGTCTTCCATTTCTACTAGATGCTGATCTTCCACACTTTCCAGTTTGGTCTTCAGGCTTTCCAGGTTTTGCTCTTTCTCCTCTGTGACTGCCAACAGTTTTGCTTTCAGGGATTCAATCTCTTTTAAGTGATGAGATTTTTCATTTTCCTGCTTCAATTTTAAATTTGACATTTCATTTTCATAGTCTAATTTAATCTTCTCAATCTGAGTCTTTAACTCTGCAAATTCTGCTGTCTGAGCCCCTACACCTTTGCTGAAAGAAACTTTTAGTTCTTCCATTGCCTGCTGATGGGAGGCAATTGCAGATTCCAGCTTCGATTTCCACAGCTCTATTACATCTGAATTCTCCTTGTTGGCATGATCAAGCTTAGTTTTCAAGGACTCGTTTTCTTTTGCCATTCTCTCATTTGAAGCTGAAAGTGATTTGATCTCTTTCTGCAATGCTTCTTCACTAATACCAAACTTCTCTTTCAGTGAATTCATCTCATTCTGATGTTCTTTGCTAACTGCTGCCATTCTTTCTTGCAAAGAACTTACTTCTTGTAACAATGAAAGAGAAGTGTCCACATCATCAATGTGTTTACTAGACTCTAATCTCCCTCGAAGCTCAGCTACTTCCTTCACCCGCAACGCTAGATCTCTTTCTAGTTCCATGATGCGAGATTTTTCTGATACCGTGGCCACCTATGATTAACAGCATTTTAAGAAAAGAAGAAAGAATTATAAAAGATACGTTTAATACAAAGACACTTAGGCCTCACTGAAAAGAAACCACCAAGTGTTGCAAACTAACATCATTAGCGTATTCTTACCAGCAGTTTGGATTAGAACACCTCTGAGTTTCTTTGGCAACTCCTATTTCTATGGAAATTCTAAAGAAAACTTAAGTAAAAGCAAATGCTGCTTTTACAGAGTAGGCTATGAAATAAGACCAACTGTTGTTTCACTTAGGTATGAATTATTGCTTTAAAAAAGGGAAAATGTCCACATCTTTGTATTACATGTTTATTATATTCTCTCTAAAGATGGAATTTAGTTAACTTCAGAAAAATGAATTTATCTAGAAATAATATCTTGCTAAACAACTTACAAACTACACTTATGTATATTATCAATGTTTAACAAAATGTTTCTCAGAACCATTTTAAAGCTGACTGGAAAAGACTGGAGAACCCTGAGGTCTTTATTTGTTGAAACAATTGCTTCCAAATTAATCTCATGCCAGCTATGACTGTCAGAGAATACAAACACATTTTTAGCCTACAAATCCTTTGAAACTCCTTCTATATCCACTCCATTGTTCTGTCTGAAAAAGTCTCCTCACATTATCTGAGCTTTTCACTGACTGTTGAAGCCACTTGTGGTATGGAAAAGCATGCAAAGCTACGACAATTATTTCTAATTAGGAAGTCACGTTTCAACCTCCTTATTACACCAACATCCTGAAAAAGATATTACTTACCTGCAATTTCTCTTTAAAAGTACTTATTCTTGGTTTTATAATATTCATCCTACCTCAACTTCAAGAAAAGCTGCATGTGTGAGCGTGACAATATCTCTCTCTCCTTAAGAACTGGCATCTGCTGAACTTGGGACAAAGTATGTCCAGTAATATTTTAACAGGCAACAGTATTACTAATGCTACTGGGATATCCATGAAAAGATTATGTCATGGGTGGAAAAAAAGAACTAAGAAGCCACTGCAAACCATGATGTAGCAAAGTAGTACAACAACTACTTAAGAGAAACCAAGCCCCAAATACTAAGTTTGTGTTAAAAGCTCTGGCACGGTCGATCTTACTTTTTTTTGGATTTAATGAACTTTGCTACTTCTAAAATGCATGACTGAACATTCCTTTATGTTAATTCACAGTCCTATTTGCTACTTTTGACTTGGATTCAAGTATTAATTTTGCAGTTTTGAGACATCTTACCTGAATTCTTCTGAAGAAATTAGTATACGTGTACAGGCATACACACACACAACACTGAAGCTCAAAATTAACACTAATTTTTAAAGTGTTCCAGCTATATCTATAGCAGGTACGGATCATGGCAGGAGCAAGAATCTGTTTCAGCACGTGTTACACCCAGCAGACTGTGTCATCAGAAATCTTCCACAACACAAATCAGTCTTGTTATTTAAATAGTGAAAACCATTACCCTAGTGTCTTCTAACTCCCTCTGGAGTTTGTCAGCTTTGGTCTTTTCAAAGAGCAGGCTCTGTTCAAGCTCCTTAATGCGGGCATGCTCCAGTTTGGTCTGCGTCTGTTAGTAAAAAGGGAAAGGAAGAGAACACAACGGTGCCACCATCACATGCCAGCACAAGAGGAGGGAGCCACATGCAGGCCGTGCTGCCAGAATCTTCTACCAATGATGAGCAGAGAAGATGCAGTGGATAAAATGAACAGGGAAATGCTATGGATGAGAAGGATGGACTGAAAGTGTAAATGGACTGATGTGTAAAAAAAAATTTAAAAATGTAAAAAAAAAAATCACAAACGAAGAAATATGAACAAAAAAAGTTTCATGCAGCCAAGTAGAAGTTATTTATCAGTACGTGAAGTTTTCAGCACAAATTAGAATAGTTATGCAAAAAAAAAAAAATATGTGTATATATATATCTATACCTGTTCTAATAGGATGATAGGTCCCTTTCCTTGTCATCCCACTAACTTTTTTCTGTAATGTATTTGGCTTATTTTGTAAATGATTTAGTTATTAACCAGGGGACAAAAATTCACCACTGAAGCTCATGTGACAAATAAAAAAGCTTTTTTTTTTTTTTTTAATAGTAGCTGTATCTCAAGTCTCAGCCATAAAAATCCTTTTGGCCAAGACCTGGGAACATTAAGGTTCATTTGTCACTATGGCATGAACTATTTGAATAGACATAGAAAGAGAATGGTTGTCTATAAGTGCAGAACCCTCCTAGCTTTTCCCCCTTTTCCTCTTTCAGGAAGGAAGGAAGCAACAAGTAAGATTCTCCAAAGCCAGGTAAAAAAGTGAATCAGTCTGTCTGCTCTATAGTTACTGAAGTCTAAATATATTTAACAAGATGTGGAAGTAAGGAAAAAACTGTAAGATCTTTGTAATTCTAATAGGTTGCTAAACAGAAGCACGAAGCAGATGAAACTAAGTGAGCAGCTCCCCCCCTCCTTTTGCTTACAAAGAGGTAGAATTTTTAGCGAGAATACAGAATACTGGATATTCTGGCTTGACGCCCAGATACTCCCAGAGGCCAGCAATACAGCCTGAAGTTTGAGAGATGCAGGTGAAGTCCAGCAGTTAGTTCAAATCTGACCTGCACCTCTGAAGTGGGGAAAGGGGAGTGGGGTGTAGAAAAAAGAAATATGAAGAGGTAAGAACCAGCTGTCATGCTTATTTCTGAAGTACTGAGATTCAAGTATTGTGTCAGTCTTGACAGGTCACTGTTTGTTTACGTTTACTGAACAACATAAATTAAAAGGAGTATGAAAGTCTATTGCTGCTTCACAGCGTCTTTTCCAAAAAGAGCAGCTTGCCCACGTGGAGAGTAAGGTGGATGTCCAGAAGAAGACTGAATGAAGATGTGTTTATTAACCAAAGAAGTTGCACCCACCAGTCTTGATAAAAGTTCTCCACACCGCTTAACTGCCGCAGTTAATTTACTGCGGAACAAAGTAACACAGTAACCTCCAAACCCTATGAACTACTATTAACAGGAGAGAGTCCTGCAACCTGAACAGCTCCCCACTGAACACCGGACTGAAAGAATCCAAAAAGGCAGGAAGACACGTGAGTAATTCCAAAGCCACGCTGCTGCCAAAGCCACAGTGCGGCAGCATGTGCGCAGCTGGCAGGACACTGCTGCTTCTCTGATCTTTGTAACATGATATTTAAAAATCCCTACAGAACTGTGTTATTTATAGAGTGACAAGCTGATTAGTACTGCCTCCAAACCAGCTGCAGCAGTTAAAGATCTTATGTAGTCTCTGCAGGGCAAGTGGGATGGGGATGAGCCTCTCGTTTTGCTTCAGGCCTGTTCTCCAGACACAGTATTCCTTCTGACAGCATCAAGTTATCTTCTTTCCTAAAGCATGCAGACATCCGATGGTTTAACTTTTTAAACATTTTTCCAGCTGAAAACAGTTGGCTGTTTTACTATGTAGTTACTAAGTCCAAAAATACTAAAATCCACAAACACTGAAAGTTGCTTCTTAGATTTGTCTTGGTTTTGAAATTCCACAGCGGATTTGTTTCTCTGCCTTTGGAAGATCTTCAGTGTATACAGGGCGGGTAAAAAACCCACAAGAACATGGATTACTGTTTCTGCCTCCCACAGCCTTTGAAAATGGAACTAAATATTCTAAGGGAACTAACAACATTTTATAAGTGGCTATAATTCAGTCCCCTCTCTGATACAGGTTAGTATTCGTTCCGATCCACAACAAAATTCTAAGTCTAGAAAGTAATCTACTTTTAGAAATTGAATATTCATACCTTCCTTGCTCCAATTCACCAAAGGGATCTATTCACAAACAAGAAACCCCAAACCTGACAGCTGCAGAATTCTCCTTGCATCTCGTTGCAAAATATGCTCTCTCAAGTTTTTCTATGCTACATAAAAGCCAATACATTTTGATCATTAATTTTATAGACATTGCTTTACTACTGCAAAGGTCGGCTATACCATCACTGATTGCTGTTTTTTATTTTAAGCCCAACTCTTATATATAACAAAGGGAAATAAACTAAAATCCTACCAAAATGAAATAAAAGATAAAAAACCTCCCAAACTCCAGAGATCTTTGCCGGACTCCTTTTCCCCCATTTAGGGGATGAGGGATTATGTTTTAAACAAGTCTGATTTCCAGGGGCCAAGCTCCAGTTTCCCTGAGGTAAAAATCATTGCAAATTTTTGAATCACTCAAATTTCTCTTCTGATCATCTAGAGGGAAGTATCATTTTTGAGGAAATCCAGAGCACAGTTAACTGAGAAGAGCAGAGTGCTACTAAAAGGAAGAAAATAATTTGATTGTAAACCATAACTTGGATGGAAAAGAAAAACAGGAAAAAAAAAAAAAAACCAACAAAAAAACCCAAAGGAAACATCTTCACCTTCTCCAAAGCTTCACAGTAAGATTAAAAGTGATAGGGAAATGGGATGAGCCTTACTCTGCCTTGAACCTTAAAGAATTCCACTGAAATAAACTTCAGAGACCAGTCATCAGCTATTTTCAGCATTTGTGTGTTCTAGCTACTCTTTCACTTCAAAATAAACCTTACTGTTAAGTTCTCCAGCTATAGGTCAAACTGTAAAATCGTGCTGAAGCCATAAATGCTGATAATCAGTTCTAGGATAGGGGCAAGACGACCTTCAGTCCCTTCGTCACAGAACACGACTGAGATTACGAAGTATTAGCCTAGAAACTAAGTGATCACCCACTTCTCTCCTTTAGAGAGTGAAGATGTCCATTTTAATGGAAAAATTAGAATAGGGAAATCAGGAGTAAAGATAGGATTAAACAAGGAGTGCACAAAACAAGAGAAAGGAAGGGCACATGCAGATTTACGTCTAACACACCGTGAGCCTGATTGGAAGAATAGAGGAGACCCAGATCGCTGAAGTAGCTTCGCAAAAGGAACACCTAAGAATGCACAGCAGGAAACCAGTTTCAGTCTTGAGACCTTCCTATCTCGGCTGGGGATGCAGCAGAGGAGGCAGCCTGGGATAAATTTTCCTGAGTCCAATCAAAGAGAGGGTTTTTAAATTCCACTATTCTGAGCTATGGACGCAAGAGGGCTGCTTAAATGTCTTGTAAGGCAATTTCTATTATCCGGTAACATACATTTTTCCTACATAATTCAAAGAGAAGCTATGTGAAGAGACGCTTTGCACACTGATTCTTCAGATGTTTTTAATCACCTCTCCCCTTAGCATTTCATGCCAAAAAAAAAAAAAAAAACAAAAACGGATAAGGGGGGGGGGGGAATATACTGATTTTTTTCCCCTCAGAAAAATTTATCCGCTAATTGCATACTGCATCTATTGAACAGCAGTAGGAGCTCATAGGAGAGTATGCAGGATTTTGTGAAAAAAGCAACTAAAATCCTACATTTAAATGAAAGACATTTCGAGATCCTGGACAGTAATTTTCTACAAGCTCCTATACTCTTCAATTAGTTGCAAAGTTTTTGACCCTAAAGAATTCTAATGACACATTTGCCCTCTCTTCAGTTAATGGGGATTACAACATTTAGTCATTACACACATTCTTCGATAAATGTTGTAATTGCTCTGAAAGCAACATGCACACAAATACTAAAGTCAATGTTTCAATAACAGATTATGCAGTTAGTGAATAAGTATAAGCATTTCTGCACACAATCTGTTAACATGGGATGTCTCTGCACATTTAAGTGCCCTCTTACATTTTCTGGGTCTTCCGAAATCTGCCTCTTTCGCTATCAGTAAAATTAAAAAACAAACAAACAAACAAAAATATTTCACCTGCAGACTTAGCACTATCATTCCAACACAAACAACAGGATACATTCCATTATCTTGAATTCAGTTTAAACTCTTGAAGTTATACAGCTTGACAAACCAGAGTCCTTAAGATGGTTTGCCATGACTATCAACCGATTTAACAAAAAATAAAAAATTAAAATTTTCCATGGGATAAACAATAAGAGGAGCATTCTATGAAGAGTATAGATAGGTATCTTAAAATGAATGGAAGACTAAAATAAAAGAAATGTTATATGAAATGAATAATTTTCATAAGGCTAGCACTTTAATCAGAAACCGTTCACAGGAACACAAGTTAATTAAGTTTGTACTTCATGGTGTGCAAGAAGTTTTAATATTTTTTCTGGTTAGACAACAACAGAGTCGAACAACTAAAAAGTACGTTGCTTTTCAATTGAAATTTGAGATAAAAATTAGCAGCGTTCAAATATTTGAGAGTAATCCTTGATTAAATGCTTTCTATTCTGACTGTGTAATAAGATACTATGTTTCAGCCCAACATTATCAGTTTACTGTTTGTATAACTATAAAAATGGCACATAGTAATTGCCGTTTAGATTTTGTGTGCAATAACTCTCAGGACAAGACATTCTTTGTTAATCAATCTTTCCTGAGGAAAGCACAGGGATTATTCAAAAAAATTGATCGAAGACAAACAGGACTAGTCCTTCAAGACTAATTTTCAAAGGCATAAAGATTAACTTGCAATTTCATAACTTCAAAATTATTTTTTGTTGGCGGTTACTTTTAAGAAATTTCAGAAAAATTAGTAAGTTATACAAAAGAATGTAAACCATCAAAAGATAACAGTTTTCTATGAATTAATTTAATTACTCTAAACAACTACAGCCCTTCCACTGTACAACCCTGCTAGAGTGTGTACTGAATTAAGGGTGCAACCCTGTAGTTTCAGGACGGTTAGCTTACTCAAGGACTGCAGAACTGGCAATCACTTTCATGTGCTTTGCATATGCTTGGACCAGTATTGCATCTATTACTCATTCCTGCCTTTCTCTTCTAGAAAACAGTACGCTTCATCTGAACTGATTGCATTTCTGTGTCCTACTATATATCCCGTTTACAAAGCTGGAGATATTTTACCTCTAGGTCTCCTTTGGTAATGGATTCTTCTTCCACACGGAACTGAAGGTCTTCAACTTTCCTGTGGGGACAATTCATTAAAATTCAGGTAACACCGAAAGAAAATGCTTTCAAGCTCACTTTTCAGTGGAAATCAGAACTACAGTGACATCATTCTGATTGTATCAGCAAACTGCCAGAAACAACACGGAGAAATCTCTCACAGGAAGCATCAGAGAGAAGGAAAGACGCTGTCTTTAAAACACAACCACTGACAAAGTAAGGCATCAGTCTTCCTGCAGCTCTATAAAGAAAGTATTTTGTTGCATTTTCTGACAAGTTAAAATGAAAACTTAAAGTCATCATTAGTTCTCTCATTCTTTCACCGTTTTGCATGTCCTCAAAAGAGATGACCCAAAATGAACGGTTTGATCTCACATTCTGTATATTCTACCATTCACCTAAGCAACAGTTAGAAAGTCAGGACACATCCAATGGGCTTTCTAGAAGTGCGCTGGTCAACTTGCATCAAAACTAGCTTAGACTATGTTGGCTGTCAAGATGAACCACAAGATGCAGAATTGGAGCGCAAGCAAGAACACTGACTTGCTTTGCCCATATAGGAGTCTTGAGAAGGCAGAGGTGAGAAGCTAGTATCTGACTTAAAATATGTAAAAAGTTATTTCTTCCTTCCCCTGACCTTGGTATACCCAATGCACAAGGGGCCAGATCTCCTCCTTTTCCCCTTGATCCTTTCAACACTGTAAGCTGTTGCAAAGGAAGAGACAAGCATGTCTTCTTTCCTTTGAATTACACACATTGCTGGTGCCCACAGCTTGGCTGAGAGATGTAGAAATCACTGCATCAAAGGGAGTTACAAGTGATGGATGTCTAAAATAAAAGGACAATAAGAACTTATTACTGGAAGTGGGTCTCATCAATGTGCTTTGGGAAACAGAGGATTAAAGATTATTTGACTTCAAATCACTTCTGAGACTGACTTCAATACATATTACTGAGAATTTTCAAAGTAAATAAGCCTGGAGTGGTTAGGCGGAAGGAGAAATATTACACTGCTGAAGCCGTGAAATGTTTTCCCGGCTGTAGGACGTCACTTCAGTGAACGGGTAGCAGGCACACAGCGGCACTGCCACGCTGCCTAGCAACACGCTGAAGGTGAGCTCAAGGCCATGGAGGATTGCGGTAAAACAGACCCCCACTGACCTGGCGTTCAGCAAAAGTAGGTCCACAGCCAGGCTACCGGAGCTGCTGCAAAGCTGCCTTTTTTTTTTTT
>VYXH01010306.1:64833-88842 GCA_013397275.1 Burhinus bistriatus
TTTTCCAAACCTAGTCAAGCTTCTTTGAATAACCGGCTACTACATTTCTGGTTTCTGCAAATATTGAAATGTGTATCCTTACCAATAGCAGGAAGCAGAGTACACTGTGGCAGTAAACTGCCCATAGCATTGATGAAAGACTATATATGCAGTTTTGCTCAATTTCAAGCAAAAGCCTTCTCAGTCTTCAGCTTTAAAGACAGGGTCAGCATTGCTCTCTAAAACCTGAATCTTTTGAAGACTTCCAGTCATTGACAGACATCTGCCTCAAACAATACATTTATCTCCTGCTGCAATTAAGTACTCTGCATGTGACAACTCACTGACCTTGAAAGCATTTAAGAAAATAATCACTTTTCCCCTTGGTAGTGCAATGTGAAGTGCTACTGTACAACATGGTATGGTAAAGGCTTTTCTATGCATAAAAGCTGCTGTACATTAGAGGACTAAGTGTAAGTCTCTATAAGGGGAAAAAATATTAAGATGTGATTACACTGAACTGTATATACAATATGAAAAAAGAATTGTACTTACAGAATTATAGCATTTAGTATAGAATTACAGAAAAATTATTAAACATTTTTATTATCATTATAGAAAAAAAAAGTAAAAATAAGAAAAAAAACCCAAACACCCAAACCCAAAAAAACAGTTGCATTTGCCAGTGGATCTATTTCCCAGCAGTGCATGAAGACCTCAAAAAGGAAAAAAAAAAAAAAAAAGCGCCCAAATTCTAAAAGAAACAGGAAAGAAAGTTTATTTAAAAGTTTCTGAAACTTTTATGAAAAAATGGGGCATCACTACCATGAAGACAGTTTTCATGACCTTCATTCATGCTAAGGCAGGTCACTAAATAATAGATCAGAGAAAAGAACTGCCAGACCTTTTTTTAGTCAGTTATCACACTCAATATAGTCAAGTTGTAAAATATAAAGCAGTAATACACCAGAGAATCTAAGTTAGGCTACGGGTCATTGTGGGGTGAGAAAATTTGCTTGGAATTCACTAGTGTTATGTCAAACACACAGGAAAAGTGATTAAATTCCATGTATCAATTTGTACCTAAGCTTACGTTAATTTGCTGCAATGTGAAGTGAAGTAACAAAATGTGTTTGTAAACCTGAAGCAGTTAAAAACTTCCTGATTAAAGCACATCAGGATGAGTATGTCAAATTGTGAGAACCTTTGTAGAGCTGCATTTCCAAAGATAAGTAGAAGTAGGAAACAAATAAACCACTGTAATCCAGGAAAAAAAGGAGATGGTCTAAAAAAAATGAGACTGCTATTTAAAGAGTATTCATTGAAAAATACAGATCTCTCTGAAAAGAGGATAGCCACTGTCTGAAACTTTGTCAGTATAACAGTATCACTTACTGAGACCAGCTGAGCAGAGTAAAAAGGTGAATAACAATTGTTCTGTCTCCCCTTCTGCCTGAGCGCTTATTTATGGTGACTCTTGAAAAGCATTGCTTGGATATTTCTGTTTGTCACATAGACCGGGCATTTTCAGAACCATTCAAACCACAGCACTTAGAATACGCAACGCTTGAAAAAGCAAATAACATCCAGACAAACACACATTGCCTTTGAAAAACCTGGGCTCTGCTAATCAATCTTCCTTCTCTTATTTTTCAAAATTTAGAGGAACTGTTTCCAGCTGGCAAAAGCAATTGTATTTAATTGATTTGTTCACCCATTCAAGGCCAGAGGGAACCATCAGATCATCTCCTCTGGCTCTCCTGAAACAGGTCTTTACATTTCACCCAGTTACATCTGTAATTAACCCTGTAACTACACTGAGCTAAGCTGTATGTGTTCATGTTTTTAGATCAGAGCTGATATCCATCAGAAAACATGCTTCCACTGACAGTCTATTTTCATAGTTAATCACTCCATTGTTAGAAACATATTTAAATCTGAAATAAAACAAATTTGACTGTGGCTTCTAGCCACTGACTCTCATTATACTTTTATTTAGAAGATTATAGAGCTCTTCAGCAACTGGCGTTCACCACGCAGGAACACACATGTTTCAAGCAAGACACCTCAATTTTTCCCTTCATAAATTAAACAGACTGAATTCTTCAAATCTTTTATTGCAAGATACTTTCTCTTGCTTGAGTCATTTTGCAGCTCTGAATTCTCGCCAATGTTTCCAATGAGCTTTTCAAATAACTAAGGACATAACTACATAGAGTATTTGAGTACTGACCAAAAGCATAGTCAGCACTGCTTAGAGCACCATGTATTTTCATTGATCCTTCTGCCACATCCACCCACGAACTCCTCTTGAGTACCTTTAGCTCCTGGATCTTCTTCAGTCACTGGTCTCCCCAGCAGAGAGCTGCCCATGGCTGTTACGCAGCTTATGCTCTCACTTTTCGGCTTATAAACTCTGCCATTGAATGCAAAATGCAACCAACAGCTTGGCTTGCTGGACATGAAATAACAAGTCTCTCTGGACCGCTCCATGCATATTGCGATTTACCCCTCTGACTGTCTGGAGATTTCATCAGGAATGATTTACAATTACTTCCAGAGCATGCATCAAAGCGCTGAATAGTATTAGCACTAGATTAGCCCAAAGAAAAACCACACTAGTGACCATACCCAATGGTGGTACCAAGAGAGCTGCCTTTTTTTTGGGGGGAAGGGGAGGCGTGGGATGGGTGCTTGCCATCCATTGCCCAGTTCTTAAATGTATCAATAAAGTCCAATGCTAATTTTGACGTTAGATTGTTAGATAGTATTCAAAAATACAAAAAATCCCACCACACAACCTTGCTACAGTTTCAAAGAAGGAAGTAGAACCTGTTTGACAAAACTGCCATGTTTTACTTTGTCAACATCTGGCTCCTCTGTCAGTTTTTGCTTGTCTTTTTTTTCTTGATATTAGACAGTCTAGCTTCAGATTATCCTATTTCCTTTTAGAAATATCTACATAACATCTGACACTTGATCAAGACGACTGGAAGAGGGCTAGTGTATCTACTAAACTTTAAACTGGCCTCCCTAATTCAGATTTTTCAAACCAGCAATTCTGTGAATAGCAGGATTAATGATGTCAGTTTTCCTGTGGCACTGGATATTACAGTCGAGTGACTTTGCTATCTGAAAATGCAGGAGTGACTACAGCTATTTCTATCGATGGGAACAGCATTTAGACAAGACCTTGATCGTGTGGATTCTCTGATGTGCAAAAACCTGTGAAGGCAAATTGCAGCTCTTCCAAAATTGGCGGTGAGATTCTCTGCCTTCTATTGGGCTATCTGTTTCCATGAAACTTGTAAGAACTTATCTTTGAAACCTCTACATTTCTACCCAATTTGGTTGCAGTTGACTAGCAAGTTCACAAGTGAGGCCAAAGTGGGCAAAAGAGCTAACGCACACACAGTGCTGTCACACAACCCTTCACTTCCAGAAGAAAACAGTTTAATAATAAAAAATGATGTGCTACTGAGGTTCAATTCAATCAACTCCTTCAGTTACAAAGGAAGCAATACAAAAAACTAACAGCAATTCCATACTGCAAAAGCCACATGTGAATTTGCCACCACAAAAAAAAGTAAAGGTAAAGACTGAAATAAGTAAATAAATAAATTGTTCTTTCACCCATCCTGTGTTGAAATGAGCAAGGACAACGTGTTCCTGGATATCAGTCCCCATGGGAAGGCAGGGGGAGGGGAAGGGCGACAGGGAGTCCACACACAGGAAAAAAAAACAAAACAAAACAAAAAACCCAACGAAACAAAAAAACCAACAGTAGACTTGCATGAACAAACTATGAACAAAGTGTGTGGAGAAGTCACCTATTGCTGCCATTATATCCCAGTAACTCACATGCAATTTGAAGTTAAATAAGGAGTTGCCAAAACAAAATGACTCACAGTTAGACACAACTCACACCTTGCTGCAATAAGATAAATTTAACATCTTGTTTATCTGTGAGCAGATAGGTAACAGCATGTCCTGAAAAATGCTTAAAAGTAAGATTAAAAGAAAGCTGCAGTTTGCACTGAGCAAATCACCCAGATAATGAATGACAGACAAAGCCTTTGGATACCCTCTATCCTTCAGCTATATTCTCATATACATATTTCACGCTGTGGCAACCACTTCACAAACTAATCTGCATTATACTTTACAGTACCCAAAATACTATGTCTAAATATACATACATAAATATAAGAATTGCTTTCATCCTTGACTTAACATGACAAAGCCATCAAAATACCTTACAGCCAACTCAGCTTAAGGATAAAGCACAAGCGTGATTGAGCAGTTCAACACTGTGGCGGTACCTTTGCAGTTAGAATAAAGGAGGCGCAGGAGAGGACAGCCCCAGAGGAGCACACAACAATCGCATGTTCTCAACTTCCAAATTTTTCTTCCTTTTCTATCCTCATATGCATCGTGGCAAGATATTTTTGCATTGCTTTAACTGTAACAATGCCAATGAATTTTCTAACAGTTAAATACTGGTTTTCTAACAATTTTCAAACTGTTAATACTGTTTTTCTAACAGTTAAATACTGACTATTATAGATTTTTAAACAGACTAAACTGAGAAATGCATTTTCTATTCAGACTGTTATAGAAACTAGAAAATGGAAAACTTAAAAATACCACAGGGTCAATACAGGATTATTTCTAAGGGGAGAAGCTTCTCTCTACGTGTGAAGTTTCTTTCCCCCTTTGTTGCTTTTAAGAGCCCTGGAATTTAATCAGCTGACAGACTTACGTCATGTTTACTTGAAGATAGGTTACATGGGTGGAAACAAATCTGACAATGATCTCCTATCAGTCTTTGTCTATTACATCACTGAAGAACTTAGTAAGAAATAACGAAGCAAGAAATAACTTACAGTGAGCAGTGCAAAACAGACAATAAGAAGAAATTAGATGTTACTCATGCGTAGAGAATAACTTTGCAAAAAGGCCACATCAGCATCTGCCTGTAAATCTAGTTCGTAACCTTTTGTGAACATATGGACAGAGGCCCAAGTTACAGCTTTACAGCTCAGCTCCAGAAGCATCAGATTTGGCAGACCATGAAGAAGCTGTAACCGGTTAAATGAATGAAAGCACTTTAATCCCTTGAGAAGGCTAAGGCCTCTTAGGTTGATAAGATTTTTACTTATTTATTTATTTAATACACAGCATCTGGTCCCTCCAGGCAAAAGCCTAAGATGCTCTCAAAGGGGCTTCAGCTTTTGGTCGGTGTAACGGTTGTCACACAAAGGAGGTTTCCCCCTTTTATTTCAGCAAGTTGGGTTTGGTTGGTTGGTTAGTTCAGGGGGTTTTGATTGTTTGTTTGTTTTTTAAATCAACTTTGCATTGAGCTCTTAAGAAATCATAAGTGTTTACAACACCAGGGCAAACAGGTTCTCTGGCTGCAACTCAAACAGGAAACAAACTGGCTTAGTCTGAAAGTAATTTGTTTTCTGAATTAGTTTTCAGCTGTTCTTCTCCCATCTGGTTTTAGTACCTAGCGACAACACTTCTACTGGCACAGGAAGGGATCACTTTTAGCGTAGGAATTCTTATTCACACCAGGTTCAAAACGCTGAAACTGCAGCCTAATATTCAGCAGGCAAGTCAACCACAATTGTGTTAAAGACCTGTCATTAACCCAGCACAGGCTGGAGGAGTGCAATGAAGGAAGGGCAGATTGCCACATCAACACTTCCTACTTCGCAGCAATCCCCAAATAGGAGATCAGGCTGCCCAGAGTTAATGTCCTCCCTCTAACAACTAAATCATATCCAGATTCCGGAACATACTTCAGATGTTAAGAATGGAAATTATGGTTAATACAGAGCTATTTGAATTACTCTTTGCATTAATAACTTTTTCTTTGGTTTAGCTATATTATTTTTTCCAGTAAAAGTTATACATCAATGCAACAAATGAAAAGCTGAATAATAAGTAGTTACATATCAGAAAACACAATTCTTTTAAATATGTACTTTATCTCCCTATATTTTCAACATTTCTACATATTAATATGAAATATTTCCAAATGCTTGTAGTGAAAGGAAAATAACTGCTCAGTTTCAAGTCAACTAGGCCATTAAGTACATGCTTGCTGAATGTGGCTCAGACATACTGGGATTTGAGGAAGACAGACTTCTTACCAGAGATTTCCAAGACAGCAGAGGGCTTGTGTGCTGTTTTAACCTAATTGTCTTTCAGAAGGAGTAAACTACAGAAATCTAAAGGACCTCTCCTTTTGCACTGGAATGTCCATTTTGGGGTATAACACTTCAGCTTGTTTATTCACCTCACTTTGTTTGATTTGCTTTCGATTGGCTTTGACTCCTCCAGAACCTCAAGAAAGAGAGCTTCTAAGAAAACAGGACAATGTGAATTTCTCCACGATTATTCTATTTCCCTTATGGACGCTGATGTCTACCATGAGCTCTTTTTCTGATGTTTACAACTTGATTTAACGGCCTGGAACATGTCTTCTTCAAATTGAGGGGAGGGAGAAAGAAAAAGTTGTAGCTGACTGTCGCAGCAAATGTACAACAAGTATTTTTCTGCAGTCACTCACAGGAACACAACTCAGTTGACACATCCCGTAACTGACAGGCTTTGGGCATCGACCACCTCTCCAGGAAGCCTGTTCCAGTGTTTGACCACCCTCACAGTAAAGAAACACTTCCTAGTGTCCAATCTAAACTTCCCCTTTTCATCTCCACATCTGCTGAGCAGTTCAGCACAACCTCACATGAGATACTCTAGGCAAGCCTGCATTTGAGAATCAATCACTTCACAACTCTACTTGTTTTTTTGCAGTGGAATTTCTTTTCTCTGACAAGCATTTGAATGAGTGTCCGAAACCCTTTGTTTGTATTTAACCACTATTCTTCCTAATTTAATTGAATTAAGGAAAGATCCTGTAGGGCACCTGCAGGAATAGATACATATATTGGAAGCTTCCTTTATTACTAAACCTATGTATTTTTTTAAAGACATCAGCTCTCCTGCAGAAGTTTGGTTGGATGCTACACATGGTACCATGTAGCATTAGGTAACTCTAAGTCCACAAAAGACCAGTGAAAAAATCAGAGATCAAATTAATAAGAAAACAAGTTTAAGATATTTTTTCTATCTACACAAAAGAATACAGACCATGCACTACAGCTTTAATCATCTCTTCAACATTTCTTTATTAGCCTTTAATTAAACTACCTCATCCCAACACCACTGGCTATGAACACCTGATGCAGTAGTTTGCTGTGACAGAATGCAGAAGCAACTGTGAGGAGTTTACAGCTTCTTTTCATGTAAAGGAATAGTACTAACGTCTCAGTAGGAACTGAACAACGTTCCAACAAAGCTTAGCTGTTGGGAAATGTCAGTTTGTCAAGCCTGAAATGCTTTGAACCCAACATTTCAGGTTCAACAAACTTCTGCCAAATTTACATTTATGTAATGCAAATAAGAAGCCCAGTTGAGGTGTGAATTGGTAAATGCATTTCTCTGGCATTTAAACAGTTGTCAGAATGGCCTCTTGTTTCTTGATAACCCAGTTTGGGCAGAAAAAAAGATGTATGATTTTGCCTTTTTTGTGGAAGGTATCCAAAAACAGCCAGTTGCCAACAACAACAAAAAAATTTGAACAGATTAATTCAAGATAACTCCAAATGTATTAAGTACATTTGAAAATCAAAGTTAGAGGGAAAATAATTAACAGATTGAAATACTCCAGTGTAATACTCCACGCCCTAAGATCACACACCATGATCAACAAAGTTGAGCCGCATCTGAAGTCCATTCTGGAATGTAATCTTAGCTGACAAGCTATGTTTTACCCATCTATGAATTTACCCTTAAGGACATACTTTTCCAGTTAAGCATTTCAATAAGACTCCCAAATGAGCTTTTGTCTATCATGAATTCATTGTTCTGCTGAACTGCAATTCTCCACTGCTGGAGGCTCACCGTTTTCAAGACGCAATTCTCAGCAGTTGTTTTCCCCATATATCCATAATCATCACAGCATTGCTATTACTAAGAACCTTCACAAAGTATTCAATAGCAGCCGGTCCAAACTGCGAGAACTGATGAATATGGGCAGCTTTTAGTCGCTGAAGTTCTGCAATGGTATAGCCAGACTGGAGCATATCTCAGGCCTGTGATGCTACATTGTCACTTAGAGGGGAAATTCTGTGCTGACGTGGGACGTACATTCCATCAAGCCTCTCATCCTCTTGTGTAACATATTACTGAAAAGTTACTGCTGTCTGTATCAATAAAAAACAAATGACATGGAGCAGTCCAGTTGCATTTGTACCTTTGATGGAGACAGAATGGCTAGGCAAGCTACCACAAGTGACAGGCAGGTCTTTCACAACAACCGGTGCTAGCTGTAGGCTCTGAGGAGACTTTCCAGGAATTACTCAGTAACAGCTCAATTCTACAGCCTATAGTGCTGGACAGGAGTCCAGTGGCAGAGAAAAAAAAACCCCAACAACAACAAAAAACCTAACAGATGAATAGACTATTCAGCCAAGTTTACTATTATTTGCACTAACCTGGTGATTTAAGATACTTACATCTGAATTATTATTAGACATGACAGAGTCTGGGATCTACTACAAAAAATAAGCATGGCACCCAAAAGGGTTAAAAACCAGCAGACAAGAATCCTGTCCATTAAACATTCATATTCCTGTGCGTACTGTGGCATAGAAATTACAGATACACATCACTGACATGCTGCGCTAGGAATTGCCTCAAAACCTCAAACTACAATTTGATGATTCAACAGGAAGACTTAAGGTAAACAGAAGAAGTAGGGAGGACGAAGTACTAAGTTTAATCTGTTCTACTTAACAAACAGAATTTGGGACCTTATTACTATCAAACTGTGGCACTTAGGGTACGCTTCTTCTGTAACTTGCGCTGATACAGGAAAGTTGGAGTGATGCCTTCATAGGCATCAGAGTATTTTCCCACCCAAAGAGGACATCCAAGGAAGATCCTTGAGAAAAAAGGCAAATGAGTGGTTAAAAAAATGACGCTGACTGGAAGATGACAGGGCTCTAGTCTCTGACAGAAATAGCCAGGGATAAACGGTAAAGCTTTGTTTCCAGTTGCCACTCCAAGAAAACACATCTCAGCCCAACTCTAGCTGTCAGCCAAACCCTGCCCTCACTTCACCTTAGTCTCCTTCGCACTTTCTTCAACTTGGCCTTACATTTTAAGCTCTCTTTACACAGAAGGAGGAGTCAAATTCTTCCCTAAAAAATAATTTTAAAAAAAAAAAAAATTAAATCAATCCACCTTCACTGCAGAATCATTATCTGGTGGGGCAGTGCAGGACAAACAATAAAATCCCTGAGGTTTTTTCTACACAACTTTCTTACGAAAACTCCAGAAATGCTTTCTATGCATTCATTCCTGTCCTGGTTTTTACCTCATGGGAATTTTAAAAATTATATAATAAATAAAAAGAGATTGTATCAAAATAACAGTAAGACAATTCTTCAGCTTAATGACACATGCAAGTAATCCAAACTTAAAATCAGACCTCTGTCACAGGGATCAGAGATCTGGTGGACATACAAATATCATTCTGGTTGTATTTGAAGGCTACATACATAGCCTTTAAATAAAGAATACAACATAAACAATGTATCACCAGCTTGCTACTGCTTTTTCAAGCAAAGGCTAGTGTTTCAAGACAAAGTTTCCCACTTTTCTTAGTAGGTGTATGTCAAATCGGTTACCAAAAATGACCTATGCTCTACTACATTGATCCAAATATAAAAGGTATACAACATAATTATTTTAAAAAAATGTTTAAACTACCAAAACTTAACTCTCTTTTAAAAGAGTGAAATGATACTCAGCAGAAGCATTTATGGTTCTGAATTTAGGAAGGGCAGCCAAGTAACATGGCACATCACCAACAGAACACGTAATTCCTGGGTGATCGGTGGCATTATGTGACTACTTCTGTTGCTGCCTATCACTACTCAGGGGAGCAATCGATTACTGAACTGTTAGCTTTCTAAAGACACGGCCCCGAATAGGGCAAAAGAGCTGCATGGAAATCTCACAAGCTTGGTTTTTATTTAGCATGACTGTAGTTCTTGAAGTTATAGGAAGATAAGCTACAAAAGACCAAATGTCTTTTTTAAACATTGGCAAAACATCAAATTCTTCCTTAAATACTTCCATTAAATACTGCCAAATTAACCATTTCATCTTGGTAATGCAAAGATCTTCCTACAGTATGCAAAACTGCATGTGAAGAGCTTGTCTACAGAAGACAATCGACAAAAAGAAAGCTAGAGCATAAATTGGTATTATCTTGGCCAAGGAAACAGTAGAAAAGTTTTGAATATTAGGAGAAGTTACAGTTTGTCAGTCAAAAACAGACACTGAGGCAGCAGGGGAATCTTACCAGAACTCGATCTCCAATTTTGAGCTCCCTTTCTCCTTTCTTTAGTGATCCGGCTTCAGAGAGATTTGATACAGATTCACTTGCAGTTTTTGAAAGATTGGTAATCTGAGAAGGAGTTGAATGTTCCTTAGCAGCAAGTGGTGAAGTTTTCTGTGGAATTCCTGAAGGGGGAAGTGCAGCAGCAGATGAAGACACCATACTAGCAGCTGATGTGGAAGTTGGTGATGTAGCTCTAGAAGCATGAGCTGTCTGTGTACCATTGGCTTCATCTTCTGTCAGCACTTTTCTTGTCAATTTTGATGGTCTTGTAAATATTCCCCTCAAGGGTTCACACTGGAAATAGCGAACTCCAGCCACAGAGCCATCATTCTTACCGATTGGTTCATCTAGAACAATCCCTGCCCACTGTCCCGGAGCAAACTGTGTTTCACCAAGGAACTGGATAAAGCCAGGTTTATTTCCATTGACCCAAACACGCTCCCCAACTCTGAAATCATCCACAAACTCTTCATGTGCATCTGCAGTGGTTGTGCTTGAGGTCTTTTCACTGGAAGCTGCTTTTTCTACCGGAGCTGGAATCAAGCACAATAGACAGAAAATACACTAATATTAGTTTCAATGTAACAAGCATTTGGAAAAGCATGATTTCTAAAAGGAAGAGCACAATTCCAAATTTTCTTACTTATGAAAACACTGTAATCTCCGGAATACAATAATTCAAAATCTAAGGACAGAGACACTGAATGAATTTAATGTAGGTCTTGGTAAAAATCTTGTAAAGATTATAAGTCCTACCTCAAAAGCTACCCAAACATTTTTATCATGACAAGTTTTTTCCAAGGAAAACTGCTTGATCACATCCAATTAGTAACTTCAGGTTTTTTGCATGTAGTATACATAATTTTTGTTAGGTCAGAAATACAAGCAAAAATACCTTGGTGTAAACAGTAAAAATAGCGTATACTCATAGCTTTCAAGGTACTTTTTGTTAAAAGATGAATAAGGGAAAAGTTATTTAAATATTCCTTACCAGCTGCAACAGATGTAGGTGTTTTCAGCAATGTGCTCCCATGCTTGATGGTCTTTGAAGGAGCCTTCAGTCCACTTGGTTTTAACATACTCATCTTTTTGCAATACCACTGTTAATCCTCTTCGTCTGTAGCAACTATCTTTTTCCAAACATGGATAAAATATATTATTCTAGTTTTTCCAGCTCTGGAATAAACCTGTATATAAAAAGTTTAGACATGAAACAAAAATCAGTATTTTAACTCCTGCAGAAGAAATTTCTCTATATACGCATAGTCTGTGTGTTAATGCACGATAGAAGATTCTTTACAACACTACCCAAAAGCATTTCCCAGGATAGCATTTCCAACCCTTCATCTTTTGAAGGCCATTTTCTATTAAAAGACCCCAAGTCTGAACCTAAAACATCAAAATAACTCACTTCACTGAATGCTGCTGTACTCGTCTTGAGCTTTAACCTAAAAGGCTATTTTAAGAAATAAAAACAAAGCCCTTAACAGTATTACTAACATTACGCATAGATATAACAAGTCTGTGCACCCTACTGTTTTCAGTCACATTTTTCAAGCGTTGCAATATCCCAGCAAAAACAACTTGAGACTAGAGAGCTAACTGCAAGAGAAATCAAGAGAACCAGGAATTTCAGGATAAAAGGAATAAAGGTTTTGAGAAAGATTGGTACTGAAAAATTAAGATTGATCAGAGTTACATGATGACAACCAAAAAGTAAAAATCCACCTCTGCTGTATGTGATCTTTTAGATCACAAGATACACTGGCTCGCAGTCCCCAACACAGTGCCCCAGCTACGCTCCTCTGGAAAGAGGAGGAGGGATTCTTCCCTACGTTGCTAGGATAGAGCGCTGCTCTGACTTGGAAGCCAGCTATAAGCTTTTCAGGGAACTATGTCACGAGGGTTTTGCCACAGAAGGCATCTTCCTTCTGATTACAAATGCTTTAGAAAAGCTCTTTCATCTATAATGAAAAACCTATATTTTTTTCTGTAATGTGAATTCAAAGCCGAACTGTAAGGTGACTGGTCTCCCCACCACCTTCCAAGGTATAAACTGTTCTGCATGAACATAGCTTGGACATGTGCTAAGCATTACATACAAAGGCAGTGACAGGACAGCTATGCTCACTTAAAAAAACCAAAACACAGCACACATCTAAACAAACACCTGAGGGGAAAAACAGGAAAAAAAAAAAGGAAATATAGACATGTAGCAATAGACTGTTTGCTCAGAACATGACAAACAAGAACTGCAAAGCAGGTCTCAGTCCTGCCCTTCGCTCCGCATTTTGGCCCCAATCAGTACGCACGCACAGGCAGAAAGCTGGCTGACGGCAGACTTCCCCAAACCAGTAAGAGCAGTGCCCAGGTGCGCGTACTGGGCACACAGTATGCTTAAAGGCAAAACAAACACTACCGCAGGAGAGACTGCTACGCTACGGGAAGGAAGGCTAAAGAGACAAGCCAACCGTGTCTTTTACCTACCAGGATAAGTTTTACCTCTCATGTATTATTAATAGCCAGCACATTAGTGCTCCTAAAAATCAATTCACTGGGGGGGGCGGGGAGGAAAATAAACTATCAGGCACACTGCTTTGTGAACCTAAATAAGAAAGCGAAACATTTCTTCTGCTATTTCAGGATCAGCCATGCCAAATTCAAGCCATTTTCTAAGAAGTCTGCAAAAATGTTCTACTTTAAAAAGCATTAATTACCACCTTGGCTGCATGGTGTTTGTCTACAATTTAAGCTATGCTTAAGTAGCATATGCTTAAGTATGCTGAAGTAGCGCTGTGCAGATTGCTGAACATTGTATGTCACCCACCCATCTGCAGAGTTATGACTACTGAAGAGAAAAATTTCTCCATTGTTTTTGCAAGACGTATGCGAGTTTACTATTAATTTTTAAGTGGGAACTTTCATGTTCACGAACATGAATTAGCTCCCTAAAATCAAAGCAGAAGGGTAGGCATGAAATACAACTAAGCCATGAAAGAACCAAGAGGCACACAGTTATACAGAAGAACAACTAGAGGATCACGTAAGATGTCACTTTGGACACAGCAGGAACACCGGTGGGTTTTTCCCTCCCTCTTACTTACGTACGTGCCCTCCCTGCTAAATCCGAGCGCAGCATGTTTCTTCATATTTTGATTTAGAAATCGTCTAAAACTGCACTTCACTCTTACATGCCATGGACTTGAAAAGCCTTCCTTTTCTCTCTTATACGCGTGCTACCTACCTATTCCTCCTCATGCTGCAGGCCCTATTCCCTCCAATGCCAGAATCTCCATGCACACCTCTGTTACTTTCCTCAACCCATGAAAATCCATGGAATGGAAAAACTGTACATAATAAGGAAGGATTTGGAACAAATACAGAAATGCAAGAAGTATCAACATCGGTTCTTTTTAGTTCACAGTCCTCTCTGTCAGTGCCAGAAAGCAAATTTATGGAAATTCAACAACTTAATCTGGGCCAAAGGCAAGTCCCCCTTAAGAAAGATTGCCTCCTAAAACCAGGAAGCTAGAAGCTATCTTACAGTATTCCACCGTTCTTTTCCATATATTACCTCTTTTTTTTTTCCCCCCAAAGAGCATTCCATCACCACACAGGCAGTAACATCTATATTGTGCAAGGATAGGTCTATTAAAAGAAAACAAACACTAAATTACCCCCTAAAATTACATTTTGCCAGTTTCAAATAATTACTTATGAATGGATATTTAACAAACCTCTGTTCAACAGAAAGTTAGAATGTTCTAATACTGCATTTCTTGGCTCAGGGTACTCATTCATATTTTAATCTTGCTCTCCACAGTCATGGGTTATATATTTGCTGTGTCATTTGCTTTTCTCAATATACAGGCCTTGAACGAGGCCAGAAGTAACACAATCCCTTGTGCCCTGGTTTCAGAGTTACTAAAATTGTAGCTTAATTCAAAAAACTGCTAAAATATGGGCAACACATTTTGGTAAATTACCGCCTTATTGCAATAGCAAAAACGCAACTTCTGGTCTCAGAAAGAGACGGGACCTTCATAGTAGCGTTTTCTAATAGAATTCATGAAACACTGAAAGCATGTAAATTTGCATCAGGTGATTTTAAGCATTACGCAATCCAGCATTTCCTAGCAGGCTCCAGATGTCAGTTACCTCATTTTAGTTCTCATAAGAGACAGCAGCTAGCTACTTCTCTCGATTTGTTCTCTTTCCTTCCCTGAATCTGTCTCAGCTCTCCCGAAAAATAATCTTTCTAACCAACAGGCAACAACATTAACTGTAAGCCTTTCCAAAGATCGTATCTGGAACCTACGGAAACGGACAGAAAGAGTCTGATGATATATGCTACTTATGTGTTCAGAGAGCCACAAATTCTAGCAATACTGTAATTGGGCATAAAAAAGATTTTAAACATAAGCTTTACACTTGTGCTACTACTGGGAAATATGATTTTATACAATATGAAAATGTGTTACTTTCTCAAATGAATTGCAAATTTTTTTGTGTGTGTTGACTACTATAAATTTTCAAATGCAGACATGAATCCTTGCATTGGCCCTTTTAGATGATTAATGATATCCTTATTCTTCTTATTTACCTTTTACAGACCTAGAAGTTGTGCATGGATCAAAGCCATCCATAAGCAACAAGTTGAGAACTATTGGTTTAAAAAAATAAATCCTACTGATCTGATAATAGATACAAATTTTGTTGGCAAGTTGACATTACAAATAAATAAATAAAATTTAATCACATAACCCTGAATTTAAAAAGCAGAATATTTTCCAACTGTCAAAGAAGGAATTCCTATAATAAAAAGAAAACAGTTATCCACCGTTTCTTTCAAGACTGTGCTTTCAACAGCTAGTACTCCAAAAACAACTAAAAAAAAAAAATAAGAGAACAGGAAAAAAGTTAAAGCCTCAGCTCGCTACACTTCAGAACCCTACAGTCACACAAGAATATAATAGTACCAATAGTTCTTTAAGCTTAGCTGCCATCACCACACCTGCCTTCCTCAGGACAGGCAGTGTCATAATTAAAAGTAAAACATTTCATGCGATAGAACATTTGAAGCAATGACTTGACAATTTAAGGAAGAAACATTTGCTAACATCACTATGTGCGACTACCACGGAACAGATGCAGTGTTTCCATGGAGAAAAGCAAGTTGTCTGTCCATTTGGTACGGAAACAAAGAGGACATTCTAGAACAGAGCAGCATAATGTTTGAATTGACTCAAACCAGACTGTATAATCTCTGTCTTCTGCATGCAGACACATGCAGTCTGACTCTGTGCAGCGTACTTGGAGGCTGGAACACTACTCTTGTGGTTTATTTGTATAATAAAGTGAAACAATTATTTTAATCAATGATCATCCACTATCGGTCACGCACAAGTTCTTAAAAACATTTCAAATTAAAACTTAGTTAACACCATTAAGAGACTAAATGCGGTTTGAAAATGCCTTTCCAAGCCAACACTTTTCTAAGCTCAAAAAAAAGAGACTGCTTCAATTTGTTAATTCTGCTAAGCATACCAGAGCTTTGCAAAATACATAAACATTAACAGATACAGAGTAAATATTCTAGAAAGATTGCATAGAACAGATAACTACTAAAAATCTCATGGGGATTTGTAACCAGAGAAGATCACGTGCAATCCCTGTGGCAGTCAACCAGTAGGTATCCAGAAAACAAATTCTGACCATACCATGAAGAAAATGTAACATATAGAAAATAAATCAGAAAAATCCTTCTGTAGAAAAGTGATATGGAAAATACATTTCAAAGACCACCACAATCCAGTAACTTCACTTTCCTGAGAGAAAAACAAACTCACCACAATGAGCACTATGTTTGAAATAGCAGCCTGAACAGCATTTCTTAAATATCTCTTTCATACTCTTGATGTTCATACCATTATTGCCAAGCTTTCAAAAGCTCGTGAATCATTCCCCAAATACCCTGACTGGTTTAGGGAAAGTAACTTGGAATTTTGAGCCCAGAAAGTTTTCTCTTCTTGTTCATGGGTTACTCCAAGAGCTCGGGTCTGAGCTGAGGGTCTTTCACAGTTACAAACTTTTACAACTCCTAAAATTATTGTAATCTCAAAACATTAACGCGTATAAGCATCTTCAGTATGATTCAGATCCAATTCTTATTACAGCTCTAAAAGTTGTATTTGTGGTCTCCTGGGCTGGTATCACATTTCTGTAAGAAGCGAGTATATATCTTTCCAAAAGCATTTAAAATAATGCTTTTAGTTGAATTTATAGGCTTTTGAAATTCATACACAATTTAAAAATACAACCACATTTCAGCTTTGAATAAAATAAATACCTTCACATTGCACTGCTACTTGCTTCTTGTTACCTCTCTAAGAATATTTCCCTCTCTGCAAGAATGCGCCAGATCAGAGACACCTACTTCTGGAAGGTTCAGATAGGAATTAGATTAATTCATCCACAGCAGGTCCACAAACTGACCAGACCGGGACATACCCACCAACGTCCTCGTGGAAACAGTTCTGGATAAGGTAGACATAGCGGAGGGATAAACTGCAGAAAGCAGACAGGCTCACACACCCTCTCTAAACAGCATTTCCTATTGCCACCATCTTGTTCTGTCTCCAATGAGGAACACAGGTATAGCCCTCCACTATTACATATTCTATAGCCACATTTCTCATGTTTTGGAAAACTGCAACATCAGCACATCCAGAGTGTGAGAGACGAGCCACATCCTGGAACAACTGTCTTCCTGAACATGATGCCTCCTCCGCCATGTCCTGGGTCTACTGGAGATGTTTCATATTGGGCAACCATAAAGATCGAATTACCATTTTGCAAGCGTTGGATTACATTTACAATGAAATAATTCCACAGCACACAATATCCACACTAAGCTTCCAAGTCAGTTCTGTAACAATTACAGGTAGTTAAACCAAGGAGATATTTGGAAGCCTTCATGCATTAACTTTTGAGAACTTCTCTTGTAATGATGCAGCACACTTCGTATTCCTAGCCACTTACTACTTAAATACAACCATTTTGGAGCTATGAATTCACATCAAGGTCTCTTTGCATTTAGCCACTGAAGCCGATTACTGAAATGGTAAATGAACTTCTGTCTGAACCTAATGCTCATGATTTAGTGCAAATTCAGCGTGTTTTGTCAGCTCCAAAGCATTTACTGAATGACTAGTAAGTTCAGACTGAAACAGGCCAGAAAGCACTGTAGGCATTTGATAACAAAGCAAGTCACAAACAGCAAATTATTATGGTACTGATGTAACAACTTCTGTATAATCACTGTTAAACCAAATTGATTATCTGAATGTTGCTAAAGAATTTAACTGTACTAGCCAGCAATTAGAGACTGTGGGATTACAGAGGCGTCTTCAGGTATCATTTAAGTTGAAATTAATAGAATTTAAGAAAGAATTTATATATAAAACAGAAACTAAACAGAATTAAGAATTTAAAATTAGAATAGAATAAGGGTTAGCATTTTGGAATCTACGTTTGATTACTCATTCAACACATAGCAATTAGAAGAAAGGGAGCATTTAAAAACATGACTTCAGTTTTATTTTGTCTCCCAGAAACCATGGATTTTGATGTCAATTAATCAAGTAACATGATGATCTGAATATATCCTTCAGGTACATCACTACCATAAGAAAAGACACCAAAATAATATGCATCATTTAATTCAATGTTTATCATGCTAAGTGCCAACAGATCACATTTATTTGGCTTAACAGACGCTCTGTTTACTGCCGGAATCAAAATACACAGGCTGCTATGTGCCTATCAAACCAGTGTTTTGTACCTCACTTTTAAATGTAGAAAAAAATTTGCATTTAAAACACAGTTGATCAGGTGGAAAAAAAAAATAAAAGGAATCCAAACCTTTCTCTCAGATCTGTTGTTTGCAGATACTGATACAGGAAATAAAAATTTAGGAAGAAAATAAGCAAGAACGTCCCCTAGCTTGTATAGGATTGGTCTTCTTACGACATTCTACTTCAGCTCATTCCAGCCCAATGCAATACAACCATCACATGAATTCTAGAGAGGTATATCCTTCACAAGGCAAACACTCATCCTACACGAAACACAAAGCCTCAGTTTTCTCATACCGTGTTCTTAACATAAATACGAATTTTAGATGAGATAGATGCTTGAAGAAGAGCATCTCTGTTTATTTTAACTAGGCATAACTATTAAATTAACAGAATGAAAGCAATCCTTTTCTCTTCTGAAGTGCCTTCAAAGTCACTACCAGGATTACTCCGGGGAATTACTGTTGCACACAAGTTTTAGTATGTCTTTAGTCTAACTCAAAATACAGTTTACTTTTGCTATCATAAAAATACAAACCCAAAAGCTTGTAATAACTTGGGAAGTATGCCCACTGGTATGACACAGCTCTTTTGACAGTGTCATTGATTTGATGAGCAGAACTTGAAACGAAGAGTGGCTGACAAACTACTCAACCTGAATCATATCTATATGATCACTAGCAGAGATCCTGAAAAATCTTTCAACTCTATTTCAGAGGACATTTGTTTAGATAAACATTACTTAGTCTGAAGCAACTAGCACGTTCAGTGAAACAAAGACACCCAGAGGATATTCAAAACAGTCCCAACACTGTAATGCAAACACTATGCCTTGTCATCACTCATCCCACTATCAAGCAACCATCACACCACAGTATAAGGACACCCATAAATAGCTGCTGGTTTTCCGTAACTTCAAAGAGTGAATCTCTGTTTCCTTAAGAACTCAGAAGACATTCCTACTTTCTTGTACACTTAGAGGGACTGGGAAAGAACAAAATTTGTTGTTTGGGAATCGATCCAAATGCCCCATAATGCTGTCCCTCATTAAGGACATGGCTAATCTAGAGCTCAACCAGCAACTTTAGATTTGTTTCTTAACTGAGATAGATAGTACACGCTGTATTTCTATATCATGGAGATGACCTGAACTGTTTTCCGTGTGAGTTCACAGATCCATAGCATATTCAGGACCAAAAACTTCTAGATTATCTTTCAACATCAGGGTTTTTATGGCAGCCAGGCTTGCATACAAATCTGTATTTCTCCTTTGATTTTGAACGTAGTGGGTAATTACAACTAAATAAAATATAAGGCAGGAGATTTCTAAAAACAACTATTATGTTCTCACAAGTTTCACAGAAGTAGGCCAACCGGTAGGAGGAAGACTTGTGTTCAAATAGTCTTGAGTTTCTCCCAATGACTTTAGATCAGACCAACTAATTCCTGAAGCAAAATGGAAAAACCAAAGTATTGCCACCACTACACTTGGTAGCGGCAGGTTACAGTATGTTTGGAGATAATATAAAATTTGAATATAACATAGTTAGGAAGGTCACCACTATGAGATGCAAATCCACTGAAAATTACAGGGTTTTAGTGAAATTGCTAAGTTCGCAAATAAGACACATGGCTGTTTTTCTACCTTGGACAGTGTAGGATATTCACTGCAAACTGGGTAAAGAGGATTGTCTCTGCATATGCTTGGGAAAGGGAAAAGGCAGGGTAAATGCCTGTAACCAAGAAACTGTACTAAGAACAAGATGATTCAGATGAAAGATAGTAAGAGGCTTAGGACCTCAAACCATCAGTCAGATATTACAGCAATGCTTTGAGGAAGGTAATTCATTAAAGCTTCTGCTCTGATTATGGATTTTACTTCTGCATCAAGGACATTTTAAGTCACCTCATCTTATCATTCTATAGCTCGCTACACTCATCCAGATTCCTAAATGCCTCAAGAGCCTCAGTAACAAAAATATACCATTGAAACACAAAGACTTAGACTGCTGAATACAAGGCAAAAATTAGAGAGGACGAATGTATCAGTAAAAAATTATTTTGGGCTAGCAAATTGTAATTTTTTCTTCATCTATGTTGCTATTTCTAAACACAGTCTGTTCAATTTTTTAAAGATATTCCCATCTTTAATTATTAAGGAAGAGCTGATAACTGTTAAAAAGCTTAAAAAAATCACAGAAAATATGATGCAAACGCTAACACTTCATGTTGCCACTGTACACACACGTTATAAAAATGTCACTGCTATATTCTATTAAAAGATCAGAAAGCATGTGATCTTCCTAAGCACACATTCTCTACAGAATGAGTCAAGGATTGAGAAGTGGAGAAGTTTTCACCCAATAAAGTAATTGCCACGTCTTTGGGTAAACCCACTATCAACATTTACTACTTTTCCTTCATTTTCCCAGGGAAATTCTTGCCTTTCTCAAAAGCCCTCCATTTTGATAACAAGAAGAGTAAGTTGTTTGGCTGCCTACACTGACTTCTTCTGGTGATAATGCACTTCAACAATCTCAGTATGTGCATTCAGTCCACAATAACAATTATGATTTTGCAATAGTAGAGCATCAAGTTTAAGTTATTTAGAATCTAAAGTTTAAATGAAAGTCTGAGAAGGAAAATACCATCTCCTGTCAGTCTCAAAACCAAATGCATGCAAAGACACAGGGCTTCTCCCTAATACTGTTACAACTGACGCAGCTGAAACAAAGATGCTGCTTTTTAGAGTAAGAATTCAGTTTTGATAGACTTGGGTGAAACTGTAACTGTTTCACACTCTTTCAAAACATGGAGTCAGCAATCCCTTTTTAGCTCTCCATGTTCTTAGCCTTTTAAATTAGCACCATGACTGCTATATGGCTGGCATATAATAAAGTAGAAGTACAAATACAGAACTTAGATAAATATTGCTGTGATTGAGTGGATGCTGCTGCCAAGCAGAGAAGCAGAATGAGAGTTTCAGATAAGCTAACTCTATCAGATACTGAGTTTCTCTCTTTGCCTTGCAATTTCCCCTCAAAATAAGCTAAAAATTTACACAGTAAGATTATAAAATCAGGAAAACTGAACAGCTTTTAATGGTGTTTCTCCTTGAAACAGTAGAGTGAAGGCATGTCTTATAAACTAAAATAATGTACGGTACTATTCACCCAGAAGTTTTCTGTCTGAGTTTGTACAAACAATTGATGAGATGTTCCAGGTGGAAAACAGGCGGGTGCTAAGGTAGAAGCCTGTACAGTCTGTTCTTAGATACATGTTCTAAATCCCTTCCAGCCTTTTGGAGGCCAGGAGCTAGATACCAGATTTGTGGGTGTTTCTAAGGGTCAGTTGTACCACTCTAAGTCATGCAAGTGCAACATCACTCTGCAAAAATAAATGCCTGTAGAGGACAGACACCTGGACAAGCACAGACATATTAGTAGATGTTCGAAATCATCAGGGACCATGCTGCTGACAGAACTGGCTTCACTTCTGCTGGTCAAGAAGAACGGAATGGTTGCTCCAGCAGAAACTGGCACCTAGCTGAGGGCAGCTGAGATTACAGCTAATGCAGTATATAATTGCCTTTCATTAAATAACAAAACACCATCCATCTGAGGCATTTCTAAACATGCCAGTCCAATAAGGATTCCAGTGCGTTACTTTTTATACGTGCCAGCAGAGCCAGTAGTCTCTAAGGAATGCCAAAAGATTAAACAAGAGCTGCATTCATTCATGGTCATCACGTTCGAACATTAGAAAACTTGCATTCAACATACAGAGTTAACATTTGACCTGAATGTTTTAGAGAGCAAAAGAAAAGCAGTCTTGAAAAATCATATTGGCAAGACAGATTGCTCTATTTCTTTTGAAGGAAGACCTATTTTGAAAAATTCTCAGTCACTCCCAAGAAAAACTTTAACAGGGCTAAAAGGATAAAGGGAGGAACGCTAAAAGAATTATCCAATCTGCCCAAGCTAAGTAAATAAAGGCTGTCCTGAATATTCACATTCAGAAGATGATAAACAGATACAGCCTAGGAAATCTAGAGGAGCTCTAGAAAGCCACAGCAATCAGCATACACGAGCACTGTTCCTTCCTACAGTATAATCACATGAGGAAAGACGTTGGTTGTTTCCTACAGTACACCTCCGTGGGGAGGACACAAGACAGCTGTTTTTCTGCCCCTCACTAGAAAGTTGTGATCTTCTCTTTAAAAGAAACCACACAGATTATATAAAACTAATTTTTTTTTGCCAAATAAAATATCTCTCTTGATCCCTAAAGATATGGACATTTGAGGTCACATTTCCAAGCTTTTCTGCTTCAGCCAACACATCCCTCTCTCTTCAACACCCACAAAGCTTTAGTGCGCTTCAGCACAGACCGAAAATCTTCTAGCACATATAAGGAATGGACAGGAAGAGAACCCTTAAATCTTGTAATTTTCAATCAAGAACTAATAATCTTCTGCACATTTTTCAGTCATTCTACATTCAGTATGTGAATGAAGAGGTTTTGTCAGTACCTGAACAGTTACACGTTCCTTAGACCAAGATATGCTGCTGTTGGGGGGGGGGGCGGGGGGCGCGTTATTGACTCTTCCTCCACAGTATCTAATTTGCTCTCGTTACATGTTGTAGCAGGTGCACACAGACACACACTTAAGAAAAAATCACTCTCTGACATTGCTAGTTTCAGAATTATATGCATATTTCTGTTCTTTAAATAAAATTCTTCGCAAAGCAGCAGGCAGAAAGGCCTTTCCTCTTTTGTACCTCTTTTCCTTCTTCTTCTGACACATCAATACAGATATCACATGATTTAAAACCTTTCTGCTCAAAGATCCCAAAGCAACCTGTGAACTTCCATAAAACCCTACCTGTTCAGCACACTGGGTAAGTAAGTGAAGGGGTGGGGAGGAAAGAGCCTTCATTTCACAGACATGTTTTTAATCATGAAAATATACAGCCACAGAATAAATTTTCTTCCCCATGCTATGGTTTGGAAGAGATTTTTTTGTGGCATTGACTTTTGGGGTTTTTTAATGTTTTAAAACACATACACGAAGATGTTGTAATGAAAGGGGAAACTAACTCCTGATTATAACACAGCAGGAGCCACATTAACGTGTGAGTAAGAGCAACAATTACCTTGTGCCGCATGACAGCTGAGGCACAGAACACTGAATCGCCTTAGGTAAGAGCACTAGTGATATAGCGGGAAGCAGGAGGGGCCTTTGCCTGGGGATCCCACAGGTCTAACGTTGGCTACGAACATGGCAGTAAACTCTGGCTGAGCCACCCGGAGCCGTGGGGCGATACACGAGCAGCTCACCTGCAAATCACCAGCTCGGAAAACAACACAAGCACGGGGAGCACACATACCCCCCCAAAAAAAACACCAAACAAAACCAAACCCAAGGTAAACTATAAGTCAAATCATTAACCTGTAAAATAACAGCACATAGGCGTGGGATGCCCAGAATCGCAGGTCAGCGTTCACCAGGAGGTACTCGGACCCCTTCCCCCCAGGATCACCCACTCAAGCCGGCGGCATTAAGCGCAGCGCTGCATCTTCCGAGGCTGCGACTCGAGCAGTGAGCGCCTTCCAGACCCTCCTGCCCCTGCCTGCTCCTCACGAACGGCGAAGGCACATCCCTTCCCCCACCAATACTCCCCCCCACCCACG
>VYXH01010306.1:89460-127091 GCA_013397275.1 Burhinus bistriatus
GGGGAGGGGGGTGGTGGTGGTGTCGTCCTCGTCCCCGCAGCGGGGAGGGGACCCGAGCAGCGGCAGCGCCGAGCCCGCGGGGAAGACGCTGCGGCAGCGGGCAGGAGAGAACGGGGAGGGGGGGAAAGGGTGGGGAGAAGAGACAGGGCGGTATGAAGCACATAGCTCTTAGTGGGTGAATAACTTTACTGTCTGCTTCTTTTCTCCATTTTCCTTTTGTCCTGATGCCCAGACGTTTATCATTCTTTCTCTAGAGTACTGAATATTTTAATTGTGTTTGCGAAGCAACACATCGGAACCTGGTGTGATCCCATCACTAAAGTTCAAACAGCTGTAGCAGTAGCTCCAACACCATCATCAACAATTTAACACCAATTTTCAAGGCTGAATCAAACACCTCTGCTTCACTTCTTTACCTCCTACAAACAGGCAACAGAGCCGAGCCCAGCCCGAGCTGGCCCGTAACTGCTGAGCTCATCACAAAGCAAACCTCAGTCTGCAGTCTCGGAGATCATTTAGTTTCTGCATGATGCCATTCAAACAAAAGGGTGATGAGAAAGCAGTTCCATTGCTGTAGACTGATTGCAATTTGTGTTTCATTTTGGCTTCATTCTTTGGCATTAATCCAGCATGGTAAAGCACAAAATGGTGTGACGCAGTCCCTCAAATAATAGGTTTCAACTAGATCAGCATTTAGCAATGTCTGTTAGAATTTCACTTCCTAAATGTTAAATAGAATCTCTTACCCATGGCCATTAGATGTTGAAACAGATACTTGAATCCATGTACGGCCACCCTTCTTTCTCCCTGCAAAACTTGATAAAAGTTTTGCTGAATAAGGACTTCAGGATTTAAATATTAGGTTGTATTTAGAAGCGCAGAACCAGCAAATGATTGCTTGAAACAAAAAAATGACCCTGCAGCCCCTAGCTATGGAAATAATCCCTAGCACAAAAATTGCTATTAGGGTAAAAACCAGAGAGTCAGACTAAATTTACAGAACACTTGCCCAAAGTATCTGTTGGCTTGAGAGCTACAGTTGTGAACCTTTGTGCTTGCTTCTAGTATTGTAGATTTGAGCTTTCCATACTGATCTGATGCTAAGATAGAATGTGTTTTCTTCTAAGTGTATCGTTTTCCATCATTTTCCTTTGTTAATTTGATTTTTTTGTCTCACAGTTAATTTGTTACCATGTAGGCAGATTTCAAGCATATGCAGTTCAATGCACAACATTAAAAGTTTTCGTAAGCAGTATTAGACTGATGTATCTAGTACAGAGCATAGCAACTGTAAGTCAGCTTACTCTTGAAGAGAGAAACTAAGAGTTGCAGCTTTGCGCAGTTCTTGTAGAACTTGTAATAAAGTGCAAGCAGTAAATGACTGGTGAAATAATAGATGAAATACAGTTCAAATGTGTAAATAGCTGTCTTTACTCCCTTGCAAGGCTAAAGCTAAAAATGTCCTGTTACTAAAGCAAGAATTAAGAATGATGTTGCATAGATCAAAAGCTTCTACCTATAAAGTCGACATGCCATTGTTTTTTCATGTAATTCCCTAGTGAACAGAATCTTAGCTTCAAGATCAAACTAATCTTGTAGGAAACAAAGGAGTTAGTTATCCATCGTTCAACCACTATTAACCTTCAAAACATGAAAAAGTAGCTTTATAGCAACTGTAACATAAGTTCATCCCAATTAGAAACATTTGACCTCGCTTCTGTGTACCAGTCTACGCTTACATGAAGATAGATGCAGACTGTGATAACAATAACATTTAATATGTTCACATCCAATTTGTAGCAATCATTATAAAAAAAGATGCTGGTACTATAAATCACAGTACTATACAGAACTAGATATGATTGAAAGCCAGAGTATCTTTGATTCCAGGCCCAGTGGCTCTCTTTTCTGAACTGCATGATCAGATCAGTCAACATATAATATATAGACATTTTCATAACTCTACAAAAACAGGAATTGCTGGATACTTCAGGGAAAATTCAGGATGCTAACATAACTACTGGCATCCTGGCCACAAGTATGAGGCTCACTTTAGAATTAAAATTGTTCAATAATGCAGGAACACCAGTTGAAATTGTTTCTGCCCTTTTCAGATATGTGAAGGGTCCAAAATTATTGAAGCTTTCAGAATAGCTAAAATGTTGTTCTTTAAGAAGTGCATTTAAGGATATCCTGACTTAAGAGATCCATTTTTATATTCAATCTTCCAACCAAATATGAAGATTTTGAGTATAGGATTTTTTTCCCTCCGAACGATCTCTTCAAGACATACATTTGGCAATTCCTATACAGAACTGATAGTTAGAAAAAGCAACTAATTGCTGGGGTTTTTAATTACAGCAGTGCTGCTTCAAAAATCCCAGTACAGAAACTTACACTATTATTTTCTGTAGTTGTTTCTGGGTTTGCAAAAACACAACAAGATTCCCCCCTCCCCTTTTAACCTGACTGGTACATTTTGCTCATCTATTCACAGCTATATTGATCCTGAAGAGATTTAGTGCCCTGAAGCCTTATGCTTACTCTTGTTATTTTTAAATTTATGTCTCTAAAACTGCCAGTCTCTGACTGACAGGTTAAGCTAGATGAAAAACTGCCCTTTTAGCCTTAATTATCATGTATGCAACAGTTAAAAAAAAAACAAAAACAAAAAAAACCTGCAGACATGATAGTTACTTTCACAGCTTAGTGGACTGAAAGGCTGCAAGAAGTCTTTTCTTAATATACTTGCTGTTTTCCTTCCCTAGGTCAGCTGCAGTATAAAAAAGCTCTGCAAGTCCATGCTCTTTGTTGGTATGCTAAACAAGACAAACTTCCATCCGATTTTACATTATTTCTTCTACCCAACATGGTTAGAACAGAGAACAGCATTTAAACAGAGAGTACTTAAAGAATCCTTTCTGCCTGCTGTTAGACTAATTTTAAAATTGATGTTTATCTTGATTACGAGTGTTTCATTTCACAGATAACTGAGAAACCATAGTCTATTAAAAAAGATGGACTATGCAAATCATTCTATCACTTATGTAAATACCAACAAAACCTGAATTCGCACCTACAGAGAAGCAAAGCAGAAGGTTTTTTTGTTCTTACTGAGAGTGCCAAGTTCTAAAGAAAGGGTAAATACATTTTTATTCAGTCATTGGATGACAGCTAACTATACACGGTAAAAAATCTCATGTCAAATCTTTGTTGCTTGTAGTTAACTCAAGTTTAGGAAGTGTCCAATTGTCGTGCATTAATTACCATGTTATTAAATCCATCCTGTTTGTAAGCTTCTCCAAGGATTGGGACCAGTTCTTACCTCTGACTCATCCCCTCCCACCTCCCAAAATATAAGTATGACTCTACAACGTATTCTTAGGAACAACATCAATCTTCAACGGCATTTACTTACCAGAGGCAATATAGCCGTGTTACAAAATGAAGGTACTGCGGAGTTCCATGGCAACTACCAATGCATTGAAACACTTTAATTATATTTGAGCTTTTTCCTCCTCTTTGGGTTGTGGTTTTTTTTTTTTTTTTTGTTTTTTTTTTTTTTCCTCCAGGTATCCTGCCTTACAGTTTGCAGTAAAAATAATTCTTCTTAGCAACTAACACGTCTTTCAGATATCTTCTAGAATCTCAGCTATTTCTCTTTCCATGACATTTTAAGCACTGTGAATTAGATTATAAAAATGTAAGTTAGAAATTCAAACCTTTTTAAAAGACTAGCCACCTGACTGATACCCTGAATACTGTGCACAGATTAGATATTTTTAGATGTGCATAAGCATTTTTAAATACTTTTGCTGTTCCAAATGCTGTAAACAAACATGAATACTAAGCCAACAGGAATCTGTGGGAAAATTTGAGTGATGCCTGCTCACACTATACCCACCTCATTACAAATTTTATTACTCATTCATTTTAGTAAGCTCTAATCTAGGTTATTATGCCACACCCATTACCATGGGAATGTGACTTAAAAGTACCAGAAATACTTTTCTATTCAGCTTTTTCTCAGACCTTGTAGTGTGATCTGATGGCAGTTTCAATATACAAAAACAATTTCAGTAGTTACACCTCAGAGACTCATGAAATTTGGTAATTACAAGCATCTTCAGTGCAGCAACTATATATAGGACTTGATAGAAAAGTGAAGTATAGAGAAAGAGCTAAGAGATCAAGATTAATTCATTCCTGACCATGAAAGAAACAGCAGGGATAACTCCCCATCCCTAATTAACTGTATGTCTTACAGCAGAGATAAATACAGTAGGAGTTTTACCCATTGGTTCTGCTCAATCTCCTCATACTGACTCCACAGCAAGAACAATTTAAAATACAAGATTTAAAAGAACAATTTAAAAGATACCTCTGAGTGCCCAGCATTTTGTGTGATTAGCCTTATTTCAAACCAATTACTAGAAGTTAAAACCAAAAATTATACAGTTCCTGCCATAGGCTGCCTGCTTTTCTGACATCCAAACATGCATTACAAAAATCTCATTCTAAGAAAAAAAGTATTACAGGAACCTTTGTAAATTTTCTTTACAATTTGAAAGGCCAAAGAATAACAAATGGAAGTATTCTATTCTCAGCTATGTTTTGCTTTACCAGGTAAGTAAAGAAATTTTTAGGCTAACACGGGATAAGTTTTTTGGTTTAATATATAGATCATTAGTGAAAAAGGATTTTGATTTTGGCAGCCTTAGACTTCAAACTAAACATCTACAGATGTTTAAGATGGCTAGAGTAAGAAAAAAAGGAAGAAGAGTTTTCAATATACGGTATAGGTGGTCTAAGTCTAATAGTTCATGCTCTAATTCATAACAGGCTTCAGGCATAGCCTCTAAATACCCTATATCCAGACAGCCCAAATGCCAGGCAAAGCCTGGTAACCCAATGCTTTCCATTGACTAGCTCCAAGCAGCTCCCCACTCAGCATTTGCTCAGTTCCCTGCTAGCAGCCTACTGAAGTGCCTACTTTTGCCTATCAATAACCAACTCATCATACAGATTTTGACTATATAGGAAAACATTCATGCCACCTATTTATTAATTATATTGATATCATTAGAAAAGAATGAGCACTGCTACCTAATGATACTTGACTTACTCCCAAATACACATTCAAGACAGACAGGGATAACACCAAGACTAAAAGGAGCAGGTCTAAACATCTGCTAACAGTTTTGCAAAAAGCGCACAAAAGCAATAGAAAAATAATTCTGAGCACACAGACAACTCAGTATTTATGAAAGCCTAGAGTCCTTCGTTATGTTAAAAACCAAGATTGTTACATGGGAACAATCTCAGTGGTGGGAATTTTAATTCAAACACGTATACAAGTGTGACAGCATGGGCCGCATGCTTCCAGTTGTAGCAGACTACATGTGAAGGACAAAAAACATTTTCTGACTTGAACAACTGGTGAGTCTAGTCACTTTGGACAAAAATTCCAGTGGACATAGAATGTGGACCCAAACACAGTGTATTCCCGTCTCAAGTCCCCCCAAATAATATTTGCTTTAGATACCAGAAGACACCATCTTCCAAAAGTGAAAGATCTATATCTCCAATTAGTTTGTGTGCAGCAAATACATGAGTGGCCAAAGTGATAAAAAATACTGAACAACTTAAAATTCAAAGCCTTATAAAATTAAGGATTTAACATATTTAAACTAGCATTTACCATTACATTAAATGCCGTGTTGCTGAAATGACTTCACTTTACTCTTACTCTAATACCTTAGTATAAATCTTGGCAGCAATAAAGTTAACAGCTACTTTAGTGGCAAGTCTGAGAATTTGTACAAACATTGAACACTTATCTATTCTGATCAATTAGGTGGAAGGGTGATTTATTATGAATTTATTGTAAACATACAGAGCACTAAAGGGTACTACGCGTATAAAGACGATTTTCATCTTGCAGCGTCTTTAAGCAAGGCAGAAGAGTACACAAGTACTCTTGTAAAGTTTAGCCTGCATGTCCTACTAAAGAGGCAGCATTTCACAAGAGCTATTAAATAGAGATCTTCTAAGGTGTGGAAAGAGAACTGCATGTTTAAAATATGAGCACCTCAACACACCCAAAAGGTGCGTATGCTTGAAATCATTACCTCATGCCCTGCGTCACATTATCATCCACATATGAATGATGCAGCACACAGCACAACGGCTTGTGTAAACTGTCATTACTAGCTTTTAACTCCATGGGAGGAGGAGGCATGGAGAAAGTACAAGATCTCTATATGCTTCCCAATAGAGATTTCTTTGTAAAGTGTGTAGAAGCTGGGAGCAAATATTGTTTTGTTATCCATTCCTGTTACAGAAAGCAATACTATTTCTCCTATAAAAGATGAAAAAGCAAAAGCCTTCCACTTTAGCACATACGATGCACATTTACCTTGACAACTACTTTCCAAGTGCAACCAGATAAACTGAACTGGTGTATGCTGCAAAAGTTTTTTCAGCCTCTTGGAAGACAAGCAGTTCATACATAAAGACACTTTGGTTTTCCCTTCCTGTAAAGTTTAGAGCAAAAAAAGGAAATAAATACAAAAGCTTTAACTACAAAAAGCCTGGGGTTCTTTTAAGCATTCAAATGCAGAGTGTACTAGTATCATACGTTATAAGGATCTTTGGGAAATATGTACTATCTGCAAAGCTGAGAATTTTCAAGAATAAATTCTGTCTCTAAAGTTATCTTTATCAAAAACACCTTTGAATGTCCCCCCTTCACAAGTCTTTTCTTAGATACTTGAAAATACTTTGGTTTAGTATGCGTTCCACTTGGCTAGGAAGACTTTTTTTTTTCCTGCATTTATACAAGGACAAACAAATGCTTTACCAGCTCCAATGAATATTGTTAAGTCAATCTAGTACTCCCTCTGTTGGCAATGCAAATAACGTATGGTCATTCCACCTACAGGTCCCTCTGAAGACAATTAAGAGAAGGGAAAAAAGTGTTAGAACAATTAATCAGCAGAATTATAACACTTTTATGCTTTCAGAAGTGAGCAATTCTTCAGACTGTGAAAACCGAATGGTATGGCAAGGTCCTATTTAAGTAGCTAAAATAATTTTAACAGCTTCTTGATCATGAAAACCTGAACCCAATAGTTGTGAACCTTCCTAAAATATTTAACTTTATTCATCCTCGTTTTAATCAGCTGGTTTTTCTAATTATCTTCAGCAGCTAATTTTCAAAAATCAGTACTTTGATGTTTTAGGACTCCAATTAAAAATCTTTATATAAAAGCTCATTTATTAAACCTCTGTACACAACAATGAACAGGTATGCACAGCAAGTTTACATGAAGGATGATGTTACAAAAGATACAGTGGTAATTAAAACTGACCCACATAAATAATTTATAAAAATATTTGAAATGGTGAAGATAATGCTGGTAATCCCTGATTATTTTCATCCAATTGCCAGGATTTTGACGTGGGAAATCTTAATGTTACACCTTTTTAAAAACATTCTGAATATATTAAACTTATCTACAGGATAATTAGCAAAATGTATAAAGTATAGATTATTGTACAAAGGACAGATATAAAAAAAAAAATCACCAATCCACCTGAAACTCAAGGACAATATAAATCTTAGCCAAAGTAATGAACAGCAAATCGCAAACTCCTCTTTTTAGTTTTGTGTATTGGCATGTAAAATGTTCTTAACAAATCAACAGTTGTGTTATTCCTTAGTGGAAGGATGCAGTTTGGGAAAATTCTTCTCTATTTTTTGGCCACATTGCCAATGGTGGTCAATATGGAAGCCCTGCACTGACTTCAATTCCAAGGAAGAACAGGGTAGAGCTGTATTTCTCTAGATTTTCTCCTTCCCACAAAAGGATGAGGGAAGTTATCTGAGTTTGTAAAATTGGAGGAGGAGAGAGACGGAGGCGGAGATTTGGACATAATGAAACAAAAGAAGACCAGTTAAGATGAAGTCTTTTTCTTTTGCTGGTTTCTTGGGGAATTTTTTAACACGCTTCTTATTCGTAAATAAACACCTGTTGATTCTGCCATATTTTCAAATTCAAATGGTGTTATGCCCACAGCAAACTTGCTCATATCAGGAACAAGACTGGAGTTTTTTGCAGACGATTCAATGCTTGTGACCACTATATTACCACCTGTATTTTCTCCATCGTTAACCTCATGGTTGGGGGGAGGCATGGTGTTATCCAGCAAGCCGTCAGACCCTGTATTATCAGGATTTTCGTTTAAGTTAAGTAAACTATCTCCTGGATTAGGACTAGTTATAGAACGTTCATTTTCTGGTATCTGTTCACTGATGTCAGAAAACCTAGTTTCCACCGTAATCACCTTATCAGACGACCTTACTTCTGCAACAAGATCTACTTCATTCCTAGATGGTGATGACGTAACAGAATTTCCAGTTAAAGGTGTATCAACAGGAATATCAGAGTCGCTGTTTGTGCTTTCTGCCTGCTCTAGTGCTGCCCAGATTAATCGCTGCTGTTCCTCTAGCTCTTCCAAGGTCAGAGTATCCTCATCCATGACTGAGTCCACTATTTTTGGCTGAGGAATATCACTGGAAGCATTCGATGGTGGAGTAGTCCTAGGAACAGGAGGGCAGGTGGGTGTTGAAGGTTGAGGTGGTGTAAGATTTAGTGGAGGTGTTCCGTGTGGTAAAGGAGGAGGAGTTGACATCGATGGAGGTCCAGGTGGCAGCGGAGGTTGGAACTGAAAACTGTTAGGAGTTTGAGATCTTTGTGACACTTCCAGATCTAGAAGCAGATTGAAAGACATCTATTAGAATCTGAAATCTGACTAGAAAAAGATTCAAAATGCCAAAGCTCTGATTAAGTAGCAGACTTATGTCTTCTCATCCTTGGTTTTCAGCCGAGATAGAACAAACTTTTGAAGGTTTTAATATCCACTGAAACTATGTTTTGGGAGATTTTAACTCTGTTAGCCATTCAAGGAAAAAAAAAAAAAAAAAAAAAAAGATAAAAAACTCTTGAATGTATTGAGAATAAACTTATTCCACACTGAAGGATTTCCTCCTAGGAAATCCAAAAGGAAAGCCAGAAGTTCCTCCAGCTATTCCAACATTTAAACAACGCTGTTAAATCCTCCTCCTCGTTTTCAAGAAGTTGTGAGCTTGTAACTTCCTGCATTATTCCATCCAAATATTTAAGGATTTGGAGGTCTACGTAACAGAAGTTTCTTTAGGATACACTTGAAGTAAAGAGATCAGAATTTGTAACCTAACATTCCAATTGCTCTGAAGACACTTGAAACCCCCTGGTTGGTATTGGAAGATATGACAATCACAGCAACAGAGAATGCTTATTGTAGAGAGGCCCGAAAGCAACTACAGTAGGACACTGCTAGCCTATGTTAGCAGTTACATCAGTTACCTCTGTAACGAATACTAACACATTGGTTTCTCTTTCTGAACACTGACATTTCAACTCAGAGAAAGTTATTTTGAAAATAAAAACTGAAATTAGGAAAAAAAATTGCAGAATAACTGTACCAGAATCTAGGTCCATGTCAGCTGCTGGTACCTCCAAATTGTCTTCTTTTGGTCGTTTTGAATGATGAGAGCTTGACTGAGATGCAGCCCTTTTATTGCTAGATTTTGGACTTGGCTGAAGAGAAATTATCCAGGAAAACAAAAGAAATTAGTATTAAATTGTACAAGGTAACATTTCCAGCTATAAGAACATATTTAAAGCAGTTTCATAACTATGTAATAATTTGGCAACCCAGTGTGTAAACTAGACATTGAAATTTGAGAGATTTAATGCAATTGAACAGAACCGTAATCTTGTTCAGGTTTAAGTAGCAAAAAGACTGACTGCATTCCTAACACAGAATTATGACTAAGTTTCCACCTGAACACCTAGATCTTATGAGACCATCACAACGCAAGTATTGCACGTCCCTTCCTGGCAGGATTAAAATTTACCATTTAATTCTATGTAGCATTACAGTTTGGGACTAAGAGCAGAGCATACGTCTTCTATCCTTAACTGGAAATATTCTGCAGTAGATAACACTAGGCTACAGTCTCATTAGAGGAGACCTCAGAATGATACACGTGTCTTCTCAAGTCAATATAGTAAGATTACTGTAAATCATGACTACGGCAAGTAAGCTTTTCACTTATTTGGCAAGTCTGGAACTAAGACCATTTTTAGGCTGTAAAAGTTTAGAGCAACCTTTTCCACAACTGTTTATAAAATATTCCACAATGGGGATCTGCTTATACTAATTGCAATAATGGAATTTGTTCTAAACATGAAGCTCCTTTTTGTTAGAACAGATAAGCCAAAGCAGCAGCATTTCACACCTGGTAGTGTCAATAAGAAGGTCTACCCCCTTGTGCAAAAAAGAAGATATAAACAAGAAATCACCATTGGCTACACTAACTACAAGACAACTTTTTTTTTTTTGTGAATCACAATGAGATATTCACCGCATGAAAATTAGAAAGGTAGTTAGCAAAAACATCCTTCTGTTGAGATGGCTGCATGGGGATGGAACCAAATATCTGCCATTCCTACAGTCAAAAAAAGCAAAAAGAGAAATACCATTACATACGGTTGGCTAATAACATGACAGAGAAACACTGAGAGATTAACAAGCCAAGACGAATTCAAGTTCTCATCAAAAGCCTCATTTATCAGAGTAAATAGATCTTTAGTAGGAACTTCTGGCAAGCCAAAGTAGTCTCACCTGTGAACACAAACAACTGATGCAATGCACTATGACTGCGTAGTAGGAATAATAATTAAAAAATAAAAATCAACCCCTTTATGAAATGGTTAACAGACATTTGATAGCAACTAGTCTTCAACATCTGTAACACAACTACAAATTTCCCCTTGAAATAACTGTTCAGACAAAAAAGTCTTACTTTGAAAAACTTAATTTTTAGTGAAAACTGAAAAAAAAAAACCCTCGAGGACAGAACTTTGGTTAAGAACACAATGAAAAAACATATGCTTGGAGGCCACTAAATGGGAAAACGTAAAGCTGCAAAAGTACAAATGTTTCTTTTTAACGCACACGCATTAACATCAGTGATGACTGTCACTACTAATAGCAGGTTAAAATGCTTTTGAAAACAAAAGCTCAGCAGCAGCAGCCACAGGAGATTCCTTGTGTACTCTATGCTTAAGAGGGCACCCACTATGCGGGTCTTCTGATATGACTTGTTTTGTTCTACCTGTTACAAAGCTTCCCAGAGATGGCACACTGGTCTGACGTAGTTTTCTATAGTTGAAATTGTATCTATGATAACACCCACAGTCATTTTCATATTCCAAGAACATCCAGAAAATTCAGATGTATGGAAGGAACAGGCATTCATGTGTGAAGTTTTGTGTTTAAAAAAAATAAACTATCCTTCTAGGCTCCTGTTGGTCTCATAATGGAAATAATCACCACAGCAGCACTGTCACACCCTACCTACAAGAGTTGTGGCAGATATCAGATAGACGGATGTCATGTCAATTACCTCAACAGCCCCCAGCCCCAAACCAGGTGCTTAAAAAAAAGAGCCCGTTGAAATAAAGTTGTCAGATGCAGAATACAAAACATTAAACTTGAGTAAAAGCAATTAATGTTACTCTGTATGTTGTTCAGAAGGCAGAGGACAGCCACTTACATCTGGGATCCCACTTGGAGTGGATATATTAAAGCCTGGATAGTTTATCAACTTAGAGACATCGTAAGTGATACGTTTTGGTTGATGAGATCCTTCATCTTCTGTTCCACCATCACCTATAACAAAATATAATTATTATTGATGCTAATTAAGAACATTACTGAAAAAATGCAAAGAATTTAAGAACAGGGTCTTGGCTTTGGGAATGTAAATATTGACAGAAGGTTTTGTAATCCACAAAGGCAGTAACAGCGACCAAATCTATCGGATACATGCACGAAGCTTCCCCAGAAACCTAACTACCCTTGTACTCACAATACTACTCTGTGCGTACCATTACTAGCCTCAGAATTTGGCATCAGGACCGTTCTCTGAGATGCAGCATAAATGCTGGTCATTAGTAAAAAGCTGGTTAATTACTTGAGAAGTTGGGTTTCAAGAAATACATTCTTTGCTTGCTGGTGGTCTTCTTACTCCTATTATATAAGTTACTGAACTTTAGAAAGTATTAAGGTTTCTTTCATAAAATGTAAGAAACGAGAAGCTTACTAAAAAAAGGAAGAGGAAATTTGACAACAGGCTATTTGCAAGTCTTCCGCAGTTTCACAGGAACTCCATGTTCTAATATCAAGGCCCAATCAGAATGAAAACACACTGACAGTCTTGAGCTATGCAATCCAATCATTATAAAAGTTGTTATCTTGTCACTGCATAGCTAGATGAAAGGAGAGTAGTTTTACAGGACTTTAGAAAAGAAAACTTGATTTACAAATTTCTCAGTCTTCCATGAGGAAGATGAATGTTTACAAGCTAGGTACTTCATTGTCTCCTGAATAGGGTACAGCCAGCAAATAGCCTGCGTACTGAAAACTGCATTCCCGCAGCATATTCCTTACCTTTTCCATCATAAAGCGCAAGTCCCGAGTGCTCCATTTCAGCCTCCTTGAGCCAACCTGGAGGATAACCCAGCTGACGCATACGATATATAAATGGAGGAAGACTCTTATCTGTGACACCAAGTGCATCTTGAAGTTCCCCACTAAGTTAAAACAACAAACATAAAACAAAATGTCCTCCAGCAAAAACCGTAATTGAGTTCTGACAAAAGGAAAAGGAAGTTATGAACATTTTGTGGAATTTTAAATTATCAAATTAAAATAGCTTAGTTTTAGCTCAAACTATGTTGCCTGTCAATCCCAGATGTAACAATTTTAGGTCAAAACCAGCTCTGATGTTAAAGATAACTTTTAATGTTTTAATTTCTCCATACAAGTATGTATGCTTAAACATTATATGAGAATTAATTCTACACTGAGAACAACTTACTCGACCTGTTACTTCTGATTAATGGCCCTAACTGTAGCGATCATAACAGGAAGGGTGGAACTTAATATATTAACACTAAATTTACTGATTATTTCTTTGGAGACTGCTACAGCCATATTATGATTTTGTTGAAACATTTGAATAGAGAGAAAAAGACACTCAAAGCTCAAAATTTTCAGAATCTTGCATTCATTTTTAGTTTATAAGGAACATAATACATTTGCAATTTGATTAGCGAAAGAGTAAAATTTGTCTCCCTACATTAGGGAAAGTGTCACAGGAAAGGGTAGGACTATTAAGTTAGCAATGAGTTTTCATTTGAAAAATATCGGTGCAATTTATTAAACAAAAGTTTATTTAGCAAATGAATTCGAACATAATACACTCATAGTTAAGAATAGCAGATGGACTTATAGAACTCTGGAAAGTAACATCTGGCACTCCAAAGGTAGAAAAGGTATTCCAGAAAAGCAGTGCAAAGGCTAACGGAAGGAAAAGAGATACCTAATTACTCCCGGTTTAAATTTTCCAAACCTCTCTTCTACTTCTTCTGCATGATAACGCTGCTGAAAATTCTGATTGCTCGCTTCACCACAAGCTTCCATAAACTCCTTTCTCTTCTCACTTATACGAGCTGCATTTCGTGGCTTAAAGATAACACAATTGGGAAGTTTAGATTTGGACAATTTGCAATTTATGCACTCCTTCACCCAACATAAAACTGGTATTCCCTGCCCTCAGCATGCTTAATCATTTATCACCTGGCCATGTGATACAACTACAGTTGTAATGAAAACTACATAGTGGAAAAAACAGGAGTATCTGCATTGGAGCTAGCAGAGCTCTAAAACGGGAGGAAAGGCTGTTCAAACTGAAAAATGTGCCTCCATAAATTAAAGGAGACATTCAGACCATTACATCACAAAATTAATTTATGTTCTGATTTAGTATGTTAGAATTTATAAATTACGGAATTTTCCGAGTTGGAAGGAACCTCTAGAGATCATCTAGTCCAACTCCCCTGCTGACGCAGGAATGCCTAGAGCACATTACTCGGGGCTGCATCCAGGTGGGTCTTGAAAATCTCCAGAGAAGGGGAGTCCACAACCTCCCTGGGCAGCCTGTTCCAGTGCTCTGTCACCCTCACCGTAAAGAAGTTTTTCCTTATGTTTGAACGGAACTTCCTGTGTTCCAACTTGTGCCCGTTGCCCCTCGTCCTGTCACTGGGAACCACTGAAAAGAGTCTGCCTCCATCCTCCTTCAACCCACCCTTTAGACACTTACAAGCAAGAATAAGGTCTCCCCTCAGCCTCCTCTTCTCCAGGCTAAAGAGTCACAGATCTCTCAGCCTTTCCTCATAAGGCAGGTGCTCCAATCCCCCAATCATCTGTTGCCCTAAGTATGAACGGTATAATCTAATCTAATCAACAGAGATGAATAACCATTTGTATATTCTGACCCCAACGCATCTAATTTTTTTTTTTTTTAATGGTGCAGTTACACTGAAACATTTCTTGGACAGCAGCAGTCTTTTGAATACTGACATAGACTTTACCTTTGGACAGTCTTTCATTTGATGGTCTTCAGAACCACAATTGAAACAATGAGGTTTTGGCCTGCTTAAAAAACGCACAAGAAATTAAGCCTGAAAATCATTTTGCAATGTTAAATGCACTTCATTATTTTAAATCTTGTTAGATCTTTAGTTTTAGACTTAGAAAGAAAAAAATATAAGCATTGCTTGCTGATTTCATATGCTGTCTTCTGCTTCTCTTCAACGACTTAATGTCAACCTTCAAAACAGACCAACAGAATATTGTTTATTTCACAGTCCTAATAAGAACACAAGAAATGAACAGAACACAGGCACAGCATTGAGGGGGAGGGAGAATACATGACAGCATGTGGAGAAGAAGAAAAGAAAGAAAGAGAACTAAAATTAGGGTGGAAAAGTAGTACTTCCAGGCAGAAATTGAGCTGTTACACCCTGTATAACAGAGATCTATTCCTTTAAGAGGGAACAGAATAGTCATAGAATAATTCAGGTTGGATCTCAGATCTCTAAACCAGTTCCTTAATCAAAGCTGGGTCAGCTATGAAATCAGACCAGGGCAGACTGCATAACCTCTCTGGGCAACCTGATCCAATAGTTTACAGTCCTAAAGGTGGAAAAGCTTTTCCTTGTATCATGCAGCAGATAGCAGAGTATTCACTGACGGATTTCTGCTTCTGATTAAAGATGTAAATATTTGCTTAGATAGTGCCAATAAATGAAAACAAAACCTACATAACTAAAGTTTATGCTATGTCCAGACGAAGCAAAAAAGTACTGTTTCAACGTCTTCCCTAATTCTAGAGTACAGATAAGAAACCGCTCAATTTAATATGCCTGTAGTACATTAATACCTCTATTTCTCTTTTTATGCTTCTGTCATCAGAGGTCTGATCCTTTTTACAATACTGAGAATCAGTTACCAGTAGAAACAAGTAGGAGAGCATAACTACTTCTTTGGAAAGACCTGGTCCAGTCTGAACATGTTATGCATATTGTGAAATTGTGCACTGAAAACCAGGAATGGAACTGCAGCTGGCTTCAAGTTTAAGTCCCCTTGTAAATTTATACCACGGCAACAAACATTTTCAACATTATAGGGGGGGAAATCTCTCAAATTTTTTAAGAGATTGGGAAAGATTTCTTTTCGGAACATTCATTTTTCCTGAATTAGGATGAGAACCAGAAGTGGCGACAAAAGGGTGAGACAATGATGAGTGTCCAGGGCAACCCCCACACACGCACACGCTCCAACCTCTTGAAGCTTCTAATAAGATAAAGTGAAGCGCGTCTTCTGCTTCATCTTTACATAGTATTCAAACAGAAACCTTCTGTAATGATCCAAATATCATCAACCCATATCATAAGCACAACCCTTCCATCTGCCTTCCATTCAGACGGCAGTATTTCTAATCAAATCAGAGTAAAAGGGGCAAAGCGTGCCCCTTTATCTTTGAAATTCCCACTAAAAGCTTGCCTGGTCTTCTTTGCATCGGAAATCAGTGACTTTAGATGCTATGGAGACCACACAAGCTGTCAGTAGGAAACTCTTGGCTTTACTTCTTACCTCCCATAAAAGCTATACAATCAACTTTAAGATCAGTCTGTCTTAAAAACCTATAAAATAAGTCAGACAGAAGTTGTTCTACAAAACAGTAAGAATGATGATAGTACACCAGTGCAAGGATGACAAGACAATCACTAAAAAGGCAAGCAACAGAAGAACTGAGCATAAATTTCAGAAAATTTTTACACATTGATTTTAGGCCCTTCCTAAAGAAAGTCAATAAACAAGAGAGACCCACTGACTGTAAAGTTTCGCACTGGTTTGCTTAATTTAAACTCATTGCTCAAGTATGTTCAAGGGTTTAGTATACTGGGGAATAATCACAGTGTACATCTGAACTTTTCAGCTCAAAACTTTATATTTAAGAATAATACAAACCTTTTTGGTTTTACTTGTATTTCTTGTCCATCTAGGGAGAGAATCTGGCTGAAAACTTGCTGATATCTTTAGATTTCAATAAGGAACTGCTACTGGATGAAGCAAAAGTTCAATCTTGTTTAAAATATCAGTGAAAACCTAACAGTGCTTTGACTAGAATACTGACTCTTCTGGGTTAAGTTACATGTGGATCCTTGATATGAAGTCTATAGCATAAACTATAAAACTACACCTATTACATACTATTTGCTAAGATGCGCTTACATTGTTTCCTCCTACCCAATTTCTATCCAACAACCAACTTCATTCTTCACCAGCACTTGCTAGAACGACAATCCTCTGGTTTGGCAGAAGTTTCAAGCCAATAATACTGATACGCTTCACAGCAACCTTATTAATAACATTTTAGTAGAGTTTCAGAAATATAACTCACTTCTCAAGCAAGTGGAGACAGGTCATTTCATACTACTTGTGTTTGGTTTTGGACTGCAATGTGTCAGCTGCTCTGCCCATTTGTCTAAAAACATACGAGAAGTCAACAAGGCCGCAAGCGAACCGGCATGGTAAAGACTAAGAGGTACAGCAGCGTTCAGAAGCACAGCAGTTTCCAGAATCTAACAGCTGCTTTTAAAAAGAAAAGCAGATGCCAGATACTAGTTGAACTGATGTGTTAATAGAGTGCAGTACTTCAGTCATTTAGAAGCACGGTACCCGATACACCATTTCACTCAAAAGTGCGTGCTATTTTAGGCTTAATGTCACCTATGGGAGCTCTAAAGAAAGATGCAGTAAGTACATTTAAAGAACAATATCAAAGCTAAGCTGGCAGACAGGAAAGTTCAGCCACACTTAACTTGGCATTTTAGGAGAAATTCCTTCATCTAGAGTTTGGGACATAGTACAGATATCATTTGGAGAACAGGACTGACTTAATGCACTATAACAGAGACAGCTTTCCAAATGTAAAATTACAGCACAGTGCATACACAGTCAAAGGCAGGCAGAAGAAAATCCAAGTTAGCCAGCTTATAAATTTGCAATTTTCATTCAGATACAAGTAATTTTATAACACTAGGAAGTGACCTTTATTACAAGCTTGATAACTAGATATTGCAGAAATGAACTGTGAAACTCGTTCTTGTCCTGACTCTTTCTGGGGCAGAAGCAATACTAGAAAATCGGGGAGATATTACTTGAGAAATTCCTTGTCCAATTTCTTTTTGTCATGGAGGGCTACAATATTAAAAAACACTTTTTCCAACATTTTCCTCAATCCCACTTTTCAAATACTGGCTTTAATAAACAGTAAAGAACCAACTTTGAAATGGAAGCAAGTTAAGAGCATTCCATAATTAAACTTTATTATTAAAAGACTTTCCCGTTGGCTCCCACATTTGGAAAAAAACCACCTTACAGCATATTTGAGTTTGCCAAGCCCTTTTCTTCACCCAAACAGCAGATTTTATGGAGGGAGAACGCTTATTCATATCTAGGATAAGCTGTCATTCCAAACTTGATTGCCGACTGGCCCAGGAAATTCCTAAAGTCACAAGATGTATTTATGGGGATAAGGTATTCACTCTTCCCAAGTGTTAAGTCTTCTAAAAATCAGCAAGCCAATCATATCAAAATACTTCTATGTTTTGAGTAAAAAAAGCCATTAATTCCTCAGTAAAACCTTTCATCTATAATGATTGATATGGTTTTGATAGAAATGTACAATCCACTGAACAAAATTTGAGTTCAATTTACCGACTGGCATTCTTTGGATTTGACAAACGGAAAAAAACCCTTGTTTTAGTAAACAGGATACTTAGGTATTTCCCATCCTTCTGTCAGCTGTGGATTCTCATTTAATATAGGCTGTCCCAGTTTATCGAGACAAAAATTGGTAAAATACAGAACACTTCCTACAACCTGTAGAAAAAAAGTCAGAAAATTGTCAGAAATGTGTCAGTATTTAGGTCAGACTGGTAGCATTTCTATAAATTTACACTGCTTGAAATACTTCCAAGATTTTTTCCCCCACTCTGTAAGAATTTACAAATAATACACGCCCATACCTGCAGAAATAAGTATTTTCCCCATTGATGTGGTCAAAACATGCTGAACTTAAATGCTATTACAGTGATACATTAAATTTAACAAGATCTTATTTTAATAGCAGTGTATATTGAATATGTAGAATGAAGAGTGAGACCTACCATTGAAGAGTATATAGTCAAAAACTTACACTAAAAGCTTCTTTAATTTTTTTAACAGAATTCGAGCTTGCTGTTTTACAGTCCTCTTCCAAAAGAACACTGGAGGGCTGACATGAAAAGCAAAAATGCAAGTAATTAATTTAAAAAAAACAGGAAAAAGAGCAGCTCCTAAATTACTAAAGTAAACGGCACAGAACATGGAATACAGCCTCTATTCTTTCATGAATCATTAGTTAAACAGTAGGATGGAGATGTCATAATGCTTTCCACAGTCCAAAGTATGACACAGCTCATTTCTAATGTTTTCTTCGATGAGAAATATGCTGTGTAAGACCATCTTTACTCTTATCTCAAAATCTAAGAGAAAGATGAAGAGAAATGTGCCAGTTCACCCTTTTATTCAAAGTGATGCTAAAAAGTGAATGTTAACTAAAACTCAAAATTCTAAACGAAGAGAAGAAAGTGGAAATTTCCAGATTCTGTTGTTCATCTGTGCTCTTATATCTACTCAAAGTTGGGCCAAATACCGTCAGAAGAGGATACGTTAAGTTTGTATCTTTTGGTCTTTTCTTGATTATTTAAACCAACTTATTACTTTGCTTCTATACAAATTTCAATAGGAACAATTTTAAAGTAGCATTTTAACCGACAGAAATGATATTTTCTTTGTTCTGGTCCTCTATTTTTGGAACAAGTAGTTATACAACATTTGTTTGACAGTTACTTGATTTGCAATTAAGCAGGAAAAAACATCCAGAATTCAGCTATTTAGTAGTGTAATATTTCAATATTCCCACTATAAAGATGCAAGAGAAGGAGCACCTAATAACAATTTGATTTTTAAAGTACCTGTGGCTTAACATTGAAGTGTGTTTTTTCTTGTTCACCTCTTTTCTGCTCCTCATATTTCTTAACTAAATTAAAAACAAAATCTTCAATTTCTTGATGATACTGCCTGTAACAGAGTGAAGAAGTACACAGAGACAAAGAAATGAGTAAGATTGAAACATATGCCAGATGTCATCTTTTTTTTTTTTTATCATTTACTAGTTCTTAAGAACTTAGAAAAGGGACAGTCAATTTCTCTCCTGTCCTCCTCCCAATCCCCAGCCACACGAATGCAATTTATTATTAGAGAGCACCCTTATATTAGTGTCACAAAAAATCAGACCAGAGGCAGGGAAAATTTAATTTACTATATTTACCCACAACATTCACAAAACTCAAACCACTACTCAGACTCACTCCAAGTTCCTGGAAGTCACACTTCATTTCATGATAAAAACAGATATTGCTAATGAAAGCAACTGACCTCCTGTCATATTGCTCATTACCCTTTTTCCCTGTCAAGCTTAACAAGTTTGTGTTACTGAATAAAACATCCATCCATCCTTTGGGCAAACATTAACGCACCCAAACAAACAAAAAATCCCATTTCCTGTCAGGATTGCTTTTCCTTGGAAAGTACTTACTTAGAAATTACATTGTTCATAAATAAAATCTGTAACAGAGGTCCATCAAACTTGGAGTTGTCCACTGAAATTCCACTAGAAGAACAGAACAAAGACAATGGTTGCTGGTTTTCAGCTTTACTGTAAATATCCCCCATCCATTTTATCACAGCAAAGAGCCTGTAGTCCACAGACAGAGGAAGGTTTGACCAATACAAGTTCTGTTCTTTTAATTAGTTCCTATTCACTTGAACAGAAATCATCCTCTTCCAAGCAAAGCAGGTTGCCTGGTGTGAGGTGGAAAGAAATCAAAACAGACCACCACACTACGGAATTTTTCTTCTAACTGCAGTAAACTATTATAAGATCTTATAAATAAGATCTCTTATTTATTCAACCATTTTAATGTGTTTGTTCTCACTGCTGAACTTTACAAAAAACTGTCTTCCTAAAGACCACGTAAGTTTCATAAACTTCCATAAACAGATAGATACACACAAATAAAATTACAGCAATACAAACTAAGTTCTTGATACTCAAGCCTAAAAGACTTCAAGAATGATAACAGCGTTTTAGAATCCCAACATCTGAGCAGGGATGGGGACATAGAAACAAGGTTTCTAAAAGATGTGGCAGAAGACGTTGTTAGCTCAGGCAGCCATTACCTCTATCTCAAACATACACAAGTCATACAAGGTGTTTTAAGTCAGCATTAACATACCTAGGACGAGTCAGAATATTCAGCTTCCTTTTAAGTTCTTGATGTTAATTTACTGTTAAGGAACATTACTTTCTTCGGAAGACACAGACCCACCCCTTAACTAATTAAAAGATCAAAACAAACAAGAAAACACCTAACAAGAATTCCACGTAATAACAAATGGGGTTTCAGACCTTCCTTTTCACTGCACAGAGGATTACTTACAAATCCACGTGTTGCTGAAGCAATACAATAAAATGCAAAAAAAACCCCACCAAACAAAAAAAACCCAAAACAAATGAAAAAGAGGACAAGCTGTGACAACCCAGTTTAATTCATTATGTGACCTATGGTTGAACTGTCAAATTTATAGTATTTTATTTTTAAAATACCTACAATCATCAAAAAAAGTCAATAGTAAGACATACATACTCGCAAATAGAAAATAAACTACAAAAACAATTTCAGATTCCACTCTGCTACAATATCTAACCCCAAAACCCTCCAGGGAACCAGACGCAATTTAAGTTTAAAATTATTCCGAGCTATGTTAAAAATAGATTTTCAAAGTGAACGTACAGCTATTTCTTTTCTCTAGAAAGAACAGAAAGCAGGAGTCCAACACCATGTGTTTTAACAGCCATCCCAGCACTCAAGAGTTCAACTACCTCCTTTGTCAACTGAAGCGAAGCTGGCACGGACTCGGTCATTCTGAGCATAAAGGTTTTCAGCGAAAACTTCCTCTTGAGCGACGGAAGCAGAAAGCAGGAAAAACCAACCACCGCAGCGAGAGGCGGTTTCGCGGCGGCCCAAGGCGGGGAGCCCCCCGGGGGAGGCGGCCCCCTCCCCGCCAAGCTCAACCCTCATCCCCCGTCAGGACGCGCCGGGGCCCCGGCTGCCAGGCGGAGACCGACAGGGCCTTCCCCCACAAAGACACAGCGCCCGGCCTCGCAGGGGTCCCCGGGAGGCGGGAAAAGCCGGAGCCCCTCAAGGCGGAGGCGGCCGCCAGCCCTAGGAGGGCAGTCGCCAAGGCTGGCCCGGAAGGGAACCGGCGGCGGGAGCGGCGCCCTCCTTCCCCCCGCCCCGCCGCGCCCTCCCCGGAGCAGGCCCTGCCNGCCCTCGCCCCGTCGCGGAGCCGGAGGAACCACAACTCCCAGCATGCCGAGGCGGCAGCGCGCCATGGCGGCGCCCAGCCCGGGGCACTGGGAGATGTAGTCCGCGCTCCGCGGCCGGGCGCGGCGCCTGCCGGGCTTTGGGCGGCGCGGGGCAGGCCGGGAGCTGCCGTTCTCCGGAGTACAAGCCTCCCCAACACGGGAGACCGGCAGCCGCCTCCAGGAACGATTTGCTGCGTTGCTCCTTTCCCACCCAACCCCCGCTCCTTTTTTCTTCCTCTTCTGAGGAGGGGTGAGGGGTGGAGGGAAAATCCCAGCCTGGAAAGGAGTCAGGCTCCTGGTGAGGCGCTGCCGCCTGCAGTTAACGTGCCCAGATACAGGCATTCCCCTTAAGACAAGCTCATATAATCTACTACTAAAAGTTAACACGCGTTCCAGTACTTTTAACTACTGCAGTATTAGCAAAGGGCTCCAACATCCCACCTTTCTCACCAGTGGTTTGGTTATCCCTTGCTCTCTACTAAAATTTGCACATATCAAATTGAAAAAAAAAAAACAACCCAAACCCAAACAAAATTAGTTCAACATTCGTTACCATGACTTGTGCTCCATACTGCAAACCTCGTTATTTTAGGAAAATCCTACTTCAAAATAAGCAAAGCATCGCATCTATTTCTGACTTCAAGTTTCCCTGACATCTCTTAACTAGTTTCCATAGAGTTTGGCCCAGAATACAACTTAATTAACATAAAATAAGACCTTAGAGAAAAAATGTCTTTATTATTAACCAGGTTTTTTTGCACTGGATTATGTGCCTATTGGCCCAGACCGCTAAATAACATCTACACAATGTTTCTTTCATGTTTCAAGAATTGAAAATAACTGTACAAGGTTAAAGTACAAAAGTACACAAGACAGTGGACACGAAATATCCATGTATGAGTTTATCCCATCTGCTGCTTGGTTTGAAAAGTACAACTTTTAACTAAAAAATACTGTCCTCCTATAGTTCTGTCAAGTTTAATGGAAGTGGGTATAACCTGATTACAACACTAACACCAGTATCACTGATCTGATATTTACAAAAAAAATTGTATTTTTCAATAAATTAAAGTCAATGCAACACCCATGCAAGCTAGAATGCTAGCTTTTTGGTGAACAAGGACCCAACATTTGAACAAGAACCTTCCCATAGTCCCAAACTTTAAACTGCCTTTGTTTTTTTTCAAACTGCATCCATTCCTCGCATTGAAGATGTAAACCCCAAACCCATTCCTCTTTGCGTGTGAGTCTGTGATCTTGCCATTTCATACTGTGCATCTAAATTTCTGAAAACCTCTTCCTGTTGTTTCAGCGTTTTGTAACTCTCTTCATCAACAGAACTACAGCCAGCTTCATCCTCACTCTAGGAACCAGAAAGAAGAGAACAAGTATTAGCTGTGTAGGAAGCGGTGTTTTCATATACTACAGGTGTCCTAAACATAACAATTTTACTTTGTTGTTTTCAAAAGCTAGTAAGAATTCAAGCATTTGGTTTTACTGCTGGAACATTAAGCATTTGATTTTATTGCTGGAACATTATAGGGTAGCTTTCCTCTCACTGTCAAGAAACATGTAGAGGTCTCCATCCAGTTCCTTATCTAACTCATTCAAATAAATATCTCCAATTAACTTATCTATACAAAGTAATACTGTTCATCAGATTATGAATATTGGTTAGTTACCGCTGTTGTTACAGATTGTAACAGTTGCCTTGTTAACCAGAAACATAATGAAATTCTAGAATTTGAATTGAATTCAGATTTAAATGCTGCTTATGAACTTTAATGAGGAATACTTAAAGTTCTTAACTACATCAGGTAGTATCAGGTTAACATCTTTACTGGTTAAGGTACACTTTAAAATAAAAAAAGAAATCACTACCAACGATTAATAATAAAATTAATTACACATTCAGAACTCTTTACCTTAATGCCCATCAGTTTTCTGAATTTGACATTTTGGTCCTTGTTTCCAAAATTTAATTTTTCCCATATTTCTGCAGACTGTGATTTATCCTGTACAAGTGAAAAAAAGATGTATCACCTTTTTACATAGGTTTTTGTTAATATCACAATACAGTAGCAAGCAAAAAAGCAGTATTAAAAATGAGCCCATCGTGTAGTGCTAGCACAGTTGGAAGTAAAAGGTTTCTATAGGAAAGTAACAGAAGACTGGTGAGGAGGATTGTAAATAGGCTCAACTGACTTGCCGCTGAGGTGTAGAAAACACATATAGCATACTAATCATTGTCTAGTCTTGTGCACTTGACAAGTAGAACATCTGTGTTTAGGTAACATAGGCCTGTGATAAAGGCACTCTATCAAACGTGTCCGAGACTCCTGCCCTGCTGTGGGAAAGATCAAAGCACAGTGGTAAACTACATCTGCTTGAATCCCTGATACACAGGCAAAAACAGAAGGTTCGGTAACACTCTCTAGCATGGACTGAGCTCTATGGTGCCTGCATTCCTGCTTGTGTGCCTCTGCCCCGGTGCTGCTTCAGAGATCCTCTGGTTCGCAAGGTAGCAAGATTAAATTTACTCTTTGCATTTCATCCGTGGTTTTGTGGTTGTTCCTACATCCTGTCTGTGCCAGCTCACACAGTTTCCAAGTCACATCTGACCATTCCTACAGCATCCTCACAGAAACATTTTGTGCGAGATGTCTACTTAACCATAGGTTTCAAAACAGAGGTATACTCTTTACTTGGGTAGACTGTACTCATTTCCATAAAAGTTTGGAAACCTTGTCAGAATGCTTGCTTAAAGTGAATTATGGAAAAATTATTTTGCTTATTACAATCAAGCAATATACAGCACAATTCAGGAAGAACTGCTTAGACAGCAGTCAGGTTTCTTCTTCCCTCCCTTTTACCTCTCATCAATGCCCCATGAACCAGTTTCAGTTTTTCACACCTTATGAAACAGTCTGTAAAAAGTTAAGCGAGCTTGTTATGTAACAGAGACATCATGAAAATTAATCTAATGTAACAAACACACTTCCATACTAGCATAGTATTGAAAGACAAAAATACAAATATCAAACCATCAATTCTTCCATAGTATCAGCATGCAAAACCTGTCCTCAAATCCAGTGACTTTCTGAAAAAGCAACTGCCACAGGAGTCTTTTTTTATTTGCTGGCCTATACTTCACTAATTGCAAGAACATTTATTTACACGGCATAAAAGTTTGAAGGCTTATTTGTATTTATAACTTTTGTTAGTGTTAGACATGCATTACTCTGCTCCTGAAAAGTTATTAGCAAGGTCTGCAGACTTGTTTTTGAAGTCTGGAATTGGACAGGATACAACAGTCAAATGAAAAATCTCCACAGTCACAGAAAGGAGTGGTCAACTATAGTTTCTATAGCTTTGCCATCACTTTTCAGTAAAAAGAAACCATCTGTCTTTGGTATTTAGTTTCAAGTTGTAAGCAAACTGACAAAAGTAACATTAAGATCCAATTAACACCTCTTAAGTTCTATGACATTAGGGGTTTTCCTAAGGTTTGCGTGACCAACATTTGTAACTGAAGGTCTAGTTATCTTAGGCCTTTCACTCCTAAAGTTTTATCTTGGGTGGAGTAATTTTCCTGGAAATAAAGTTAATAAGCATCCTTAAACTAACTGAGTGCAAGATGTTTCCAAACAAGTTTTATGGAAGTAAGAAAGGACAACATTACCCCTTCCTTTTTGCCTTGCCAAAGCATCTTCCGCTTTTTCTCTTGCTCGGCAAACTTCATAGGATTCACTGCTGCTGGGTTATAATAGCTAGGTACAGCTATTCCAGTCTCTGCTAGTGCTTTTGCTTGTAGTGCTGCCATTTGAGCTGCCATTGCTATTTGAGGAGTTACTTGTGTTCCCGATGCCAGAAGAGCAGCAACATTAATAACAGAACCTCCAGTGGCTGCAGCTGCTGAAGAAGAAAGGTAACTTGCTGTCAGACAGTAAGTTCAGACTTTTTTTGGGGAAAAAAAACCCCAACACCCAAAACAAAAACCAAAACAAGACCCCCAACACTTCCCTTCATCAGAAATAAGTTGAAAATGTCCAAATAACAAATGTATAATAAAATACGTTATTTGTAAATTACGAAAGTCTCCAATACTTTCAGTAAACTAGAACTAAAAGTGAAACTAATGTACTTCATGCTTCTAAATACCCATGAGCTCATAATAGCTTTCAAACTCTAGCTTAACAATGCATAAAGGAATGATTTAATGACCATCGCAAAATCACTCACCAGCCTAACATACAACATTTTTTTGTATACTCGGTAAGTGATAAGAAATTCTGATCATTTTTGTTGGGGTTTTACATTTGTTATTTTTGTTTTGGTTTTTCAAACATTTTGTAGGTCTAGTTGTGGTTCTTATATATGGACCAAGTTAACAATTATACAGACAACCTGCACATCTGTTGGACAGGACTGTAACACTCAGCACATAAGACTACACTATCTTCCACTCACCCTATTTTCAGGAATTAATATAATATACATAGATTACCTGCAGCCATTTCCTGTTGCTTCTGTTTTTCAACCATTTCTTTCTCTCTCTGTTCTTGTAGTTTCTTTGCTCTTTCCAGTCTAGAAGTACATGAGAATAAAAATATTTAGACATGCAAAATCAACAGCAGCAGCTTATTTATGTCCCATATCATTAAAATCGTAACAATTTCTGACCTTCTGGCTAATGCTTCCTGTGCATCCATAGCTGTATTTCGTCCCCGAAAAGGTGGCGGACTCGGACTCCGGCTATGACTCCTGCTGAACCTTCGGGGCTTTTCAATTCTCTTCTTTCGCTCTCTGTAACCAAATTTAACAGAATTGCTAAAACAATGAAGGTACATACACACCTTAACATTTCATAAAGTATTTGATCACAACTCTGAAAAACTGCTTAATGACTAATGTGGAGAGCTCGCAAGAACAGCTTTCACAGAGATTATACTACAACAGCACTACAGTCACACTTGCCTCGTGTGGAAAAATAATGGAAGACTGGAGCGTACTTACAATCCTCCTCGCAAGTGACTTGCCGCTGAGGTATAGAAAAACACATATAGCATACTAATCATTGTCTAGTCTTGTGCACTTGACAAGTAGAACATCTGTGTTTAGGTAATATAGGCCTGTGATAAAGGCACTCTGTCAAATGAGTCTGAGATTCCTGCCCTGCTGTGGGAAAGATCAAAGCACAGTGGTAAACTACATCTGCTTGAATCCCTGATACACAGGCAAAAACAGAAGGTTCGGTAACACTCTCTAGCATGGACTGAACTCTATGGTGCCTGCATTCCTGCTTGTGTGCCTCTGCGCTGGTGCTGCTTCAGAGATCCTCCGGTTCGCAAGGTAGCAAGATTAAATTTACTCTTTGCATTTCATCCGTGGTTTTGTGGTTGTTCCTGCACTCTGCCTGCGTTGGCTTCACACACTTTGTAACAAGACAGAGCTAAAACTGAAGGTTCCCAATTGCAAGATGTAACAGAATATGTAATTCTGGGTATTCATTTATCCTTTTAGTGTTTAGAAAAAACACTGTCTAACTTCCAGTAAAGCCAACTGCAAGAAAACTGTAAAATGGATCAAGTTGCAAATTGCTTTAAAACCATAAAAGACTTCACAGTGCTAAAATTATGTTAAAAATTAGCATTTTGAAAAGGCCCAATTAAAAAACTGGAATAGTACTCAGGGAAATTACTATTTCTCTCCCCTCTGTATACTCTTCACTAAATGTGCTTTGGACAACTGTTTGAGGGAGGCCATCAAGCTAAATGGGAGAGCTGGTTTAAACAGGCGTGATGTGTCTCGGGTTTGCTTTTGAGAAGGACAGTACCGTGCAGAGAACTATGTAGCATGTATTATCAGCAGCCTGACAATCTGAAAAGAACCCAGTTAAAGTATATTTTTAAGCAAAATACCAAAATATTCAGTTCAATACTGCTTCAGTAACCTTCTCCCCATCTCCCTCCTAAGTACAACTTCCTCTTATGACATGAACATCTAGTCCCACCTAAGCAACAGCCACCCAAAATACACATATCAAGTACTATTAGCAGCATTGCTCCTTGCCAGGATCATTAATATCTACACTACAAGAGATAAGGGTTTATCCCTGTTTAAGCCTCTGACACTGATGTTTTAAACAAAGAAGTCACAGATACTGGAAGTCTCCAACAAAGCTTAATTTGCAAGAGATATCACTCACATTTTCCCCAAATTTTCCATAAAGAGTAAGTTGAGATGCATAAAGATGTTTCTGCAGTTTCATACCTAAATGTTATTACCAAACATTTGAGATAATACCTAACTTGACAACAGCCACTTTAAATGGCATTCAGATACTCTGTTTCTTCTGTTTGCAACTTGGGCAGCATCTACAAACATCATGAAACACAGACTGAAGTTACAAAAGGAGATCCTTGTTTACATGATAAATCTGGTAGAACACAATGGAGGCGAGACTTATCTTTTCACAGAAGATGACAAGATGCAGATTCAGGCACTGGGAAGTGACAGATCTGCATTCCTGAGATAAGGTGTAATGCATGTTTCAAAGATACCTTCGTTTTTCCCGTGCTGACTATTGTAGTTTGGTCTTGTCTTTGGTCTGATGCTCTATTGCACTGGTAAACATCAAGGAAATAATTATCTAAGCTTTTTTATTTAAGTATTTCCATTTGAAGCAAGCAGATGGTGTCATATTTTCCATCTAGCATTTAATCAGAGCAACGCCACAGAAGAACTGCCAGGAGAGTCTATATGCTCACAGAACAAACAGATTAGTTTAAACGCTAGTGAGGACAGATCACTTGAAAATGTGAGCTTGAGGTTATGCAAAGAACCATAAAGAGAAGGTCAAGCTCTACTATTTACAAATGCTTCTGTAATAGCCTGTTAACTGTAACACAAATATTGCATTTCATGAATGAAGGAATTCATTTCACAGTTTAGTTTTAAACATTATGTGGAAACCTACCCTGTTATCTGGCTTGTGAAGAGTTTTGCTTGTGGCTTGCCCCATAATTCTCTTTCCACGGGCAACACCTGAGCCCAGAGCTTGATTAAGTGTTCTAGCTACTGTTTAAAAAATACTTAAGCCTCACTTAATTTCCTTCTCTATGATTTGCGAGACAAAAACAGTACTTGAAAGAAATGGATTCTTGCAGTATGTCTATCACTATCCAACAAGGCATGTTTCCAGCTGAAGAAATTCCTAAGCTATGACTATCCTTTACATTTTCTTCCCACATTTGCTATTCTGTTTCAGGTAATTTGAATTCCACTGTAGAAGTAAAAAAACTACTCTTGGATGTGAAGTTTTCATGGAGCCATTGAACACAAAAAGTTCAAAGTGACTTTTAAGAACAGTAAGTGCACATCATCTATAATAACTGGAAATAATGGGGAACTGAAGCCTTACACATCATGCTGAATGTGGCTTAAATACCATTAAATGCAAGTAACATGTATACCAATTGAAGACTCAGCTCTACTCACCCCAGCTGAAAGTCTGGTAGAAAGCGCATGCCAAAATAAAATATGACACAAACCATGTAATTTAACTAGTTCTTCAGAAAGATAAGTCTTAACAGTTTCACAAGCGATGCTGTAGCATTACACAAGTGTACTAGATTCTTAAGTGTCTAATGATCCACCGTAATGTTGAGTAGTTATAACCAATTTTTATACCCTTTAAATATTTTTATACCCTTTAAATATGCAATTTAAAATACACTAGTGAAAATACTACTACATGAACTGGGACACTGGCAACACTTTCTTGGGAGCTCTGAAGGGACACTAATTTGCATTCAAACTACTTGTTTTACTTTAAACAAATTGGAGGGAAAAAAACACAACTGTAGTAGTCATTAAGTCAGATTTCACCTTAGTCAATCCGAAAATCCTACAGGGCGTTAAGAATGCAAAGGTGACACATAAAATTAGACTTCGAACTCTACCCCAAAATACTGAATGACTCATCAGTACTGGAAAACATTAACTTCTACACAGTGACGAAAACCCCAACTTTAGCATATTCCAGGTAAGGCACGGATCTCAACTCTGTCAAAGAGATACACAATAAGCCAGCACGTGCCTAGCATTTCAATCTGTGCTTCTAGAACTTAAGTTTAACGAAGATATAAAAGCACCCAGGATAGGGAGAAAAATTAACGTGATAAATATTCTCATGTTGAGCTTGACAAAAAGGAGTTGGTAATCACTAACACAGAACAGTACATTCAGAGCAGAAATAGTCCACCTGACTCAAAATTCACCTTAGCACTACACTAACTGCGCTAGTTCACAGATGACAAATTTTTAAACAAAGTCTGCAGAGCTGAGCAGGATTAGCCCAAAGCACGACAGGTTCTGATCTCTGACAGCCAGTTATTTCCAGTTAAACTTCCCTTTTATGATATAAACACAAACAGATAAATACAGTAGTATTTTTAAAGCAGCGATTTGCCAACCACACTACTCTTGTATCAAACACACAAAAGGATTAGTTGTATCTTATTCTTCAGTTTTTCCCCACTTAAATATAATTTAAATATCCTATTTAAAATAGCAAATTCAGTTGTGGTATAAGAAACCAAAAAGAGCTTGAACTGTAGTAATCATTACTACCCAAACTAAGTTATTTACTTTCCTTCTACTTTATCAGCCAAAGTTCTAGAACGGTGGTTTTATAAGATACCCACAAAATAACTAGTTAAGCATTTCTAATTGCGAACATGAAATCATGCTATGAAAAGCCGAGAATCTGACACTTAAGCTGTCTGGGACAAGCGTTTCTGTAAATGTACACAAACTATCCAGTCCTTAACCCTCCCCTATCAACACAACTGAGAAAAAGCCAAACACATCCAGTTACACTGAACAGACATTAGCTGGCAAACCCATCATTATTCTACACATCAGCCCACCACAGGCCATTCAACCAAGACATCATTATTACGCGTATATGGAAGTTAACACTTACCTGCTTCTACTCCTAGTTCTGCTTTTACTTCTACTTCTATGTCTGTGTCTAGATCGTGATCTAGAACGAGATCTTATACGTCGTTTTCTCTCTCTGCTGCGAGATCGGGATTTTTTCCTATCGCGACTTCTACTACGATGACGTCTGAAACACATGTCCCAAATTCTTACATATATTCTCATGTTTAATTCAGCTTCTACTTAAGGACTTACATACAGGTTCGTCACCACAGGGCAAAAGGCATCAGGTGGAGGGGGGGAGACTGCAAACTACACACAGAAGAGTTCATGCCTGGAACAGTTTAAGTTGTAAGACTAGGGAGATGAAATGGGAAAGGAACCAAACACTACCACCAGCCACAACAGACAAGCAAGTTATGCAGTTCACCTAAACAATCATACTCATCAACTATTTTTAATGAACAACTAAAGTGTTCATCTCGAAACAAATACACGCCAAATTGATCTGATGCAGGAGTCGTAAACTCAAGGCAACAAAACTCTCCTCCTCCCCATGGTATTCCAATACCTCAGGGAAGACATGCCCAAATTTCAGCTTGAGTCACACAACAGTCCCTCAGTGTTATTAGCTCAAGTTTGTTCCTTGCTATCCTGTTTGCTACAGATCCTTCAGCTACGAGCAAAGGTGACTGAAAAGTTCTGCTGGCAGCAACCTGTTTGTCCCAAGCAATTCTCCTACCCTGAGTGTACTAGGTGGCCTGGCCTACCGTGCAAGCAGGCTTAGACAGCACTGTATGTGGATAAGTTCTTGCTTTAGGAGGTAAAAAGCCATCACATTGCTACAGTGTATTTTCTTTCCTGTCACTGACAACAGGGAACATTTAATACACTGTTTATAAATTTTCTATACCCTGTAATAAACATGAGACAGATCACCTAGATAAAGCCTTAGAATTATTATGTGGTTTTACTCAGAACCAGCCCTGAAGGAAAAAAAACAACCTAGCAGCAAATGCACTACCCAAAGAAAACTGAAACATGCAATAGAAATTGATGCTTTAAACTAGGTCGGTAATATAATTCAGACATACTTCAGAGGCCTACACAAATTCCAAACACTGGTTTTGCAAATGCACTTAGAATAATCATATAAAACAACTTACCTTTCACGAGACCTGGATCTTGAATGACTCCTCCCTCTTGATGATTTTCTCTCTTTGCGTTTATGTCTGTCCTCACCATTTTCAGATGAATTTAGGCTATCTCTTCCCTTGTCAGAAGCATGTTCTTTGTCATTGTGGTCTTCAGATTTGTGCTTCTTGGAGGACTTCTCTTTGGATTCATGTCTTCTTGCCTGTTTTAAGAAGAAGTTGGTTCTTTCAGGAAAATAGTGCAACAAAGAGAGTTAGTATGGGTATCAGAAGATAAAAAATGCTAAGTTTTGATGCAACATTAGTAACCTTAGGAGTGTGACTCAATCATGAGTGATGGCTATTTTACCTAATGCCACCAACTACCCAAAGTTGCAAATGCACACTATAATTTTTCCCCCTTTTCCCTCCTCCCTGCTAAAGGATTTCTAAAGCATCCATCAAGGTACCCTTACAGTGTTTCCACATAGGAGTTCACAGCATTGTAACAAAAACAACTGTCATTCTCAGTTACTGTCTCCATTCCAAACACATAATAAGTACCTATCTACAAGTACCTGACAATTTATTAATATGGATATATACACACACACTCATATTTGTAGTGAATATTTAATATTTGCCTAAGCCTACCATGTAGAAAGTTACTCAAATCCATACATAGTTGCAGACAACTAAAACAATTTTTTATCCATCATTAGACAATTTTCAGAGCAAAACTCTCTTTTAGTCAGTAACTTCCAACAGTTTTTAAACAGCAAAGTAGTAAGTTAAACGGTTGACATCCCATTTTTAGTATTTAAAACTAACATGCATCACCCTGAGACCTCCCACAGTAGTTTTAAATTAAAGATATGCTGCTCCACTATACCGCAATTTCTTCCTGCAGTGCCTCTTAAAAAAAGATTCCTTTTTATAGCCGCAATGCCAAAAATACTTAGCAAGGTCAGCCCTGATTTTTGCCAGTGTTTTCCTTAGAGATTAAGTCATGACATCAACACCTTTTCTTAATATATCCAGTTTATTCTGAAATCTTTCTAGCACAAAAGCATAGCCCATTTAAGTCTTACGTTTAAATAATGTTTTGTTTCAAGTCACAATTTAAGCATGATACATTCATTTTAGATAAAACCCAATTTCTTCAGAGAACAGATTATCTAAATCTGTTAACTACTCATAAAAACCTTTCCCGTAATCATAACTCTCTCTCAAAAGAAACAAGTCTGAAGATGTTATAATTAGCTCATATTCACTTACCCAAGCCTTTCTAACTCCTTATTAATATATATCAATTTATAAATATATTTTATTATAATTCTTCAAGTATACAATGTTATTTTTCCTGCTTTTACAGTATTTTATTCTTAACTCCTTGAATAATCATTTGTTACATAAAAACCCATGTGAAGTTTAAGATGTTACCTGTACATTACTCTTAAGTATGTATTTACATAAGTAGTTTTTCTGATATACATATTAAAAGGAATTACTGGCATTCAGTATTTAGTCTACAAAGAACTTAATCTTGCAAATGAATGAAACAGTAAATCTACTGTGGAACATTATTCCTCATCTGTTCACTCTGTGAAACTTACAAACTGCTAAATAAATTGTGTAATATTAGATCCAACAGCATGGCAGAACACCGGACATAATTTTAAGCAAGGACTTTTTTTTTTTTTTTTTTGAAAACATTAAGGAGACTTTGTTTTAAAATCATGTCTTCCAGGCACACACTTAGTAATAAACCACCATTATATCCCATAACGGATGTAAGATATTTTTAAGGGAAATATGAGTTTGAATGACTAATAGTTACCTTATCATGAAGTAGGCTTATAATTTTGCTATCTGAGTCTGCAGCGTCTTCAGTTCAGTCTCTTCGCGCATTAGCACGCTGAGTATGATTTATTATAGAAATGTTATCATGTGAGCTAAACAATATATTCAATTTCACAAAAACTCTCTAGATTATTTTTCTTTTCCTTTTTTTTTTTTTTCTCTCCTCTTTTTTTTAAACAGAGCTTCCATTGGAACGGGGGAAGGAGAAGTTCCTGACCCGAGGTTAAAAGTTAAAACGCCCCTCATCTGACCCAGCCTGCTATTGCCCCACATGGCTTAAGTTTCTTTGACTGTTTCGATGCTCCTGGTTTGCTCGTTTCATCTCTTCTCTGGTGTGTAAGCCAGTTATTTTCAAGGTACTATTGATGCTGTCTCTTCTCACTCCCCTATATATTACATAAACATATTTATTTATTTAAAAAAAAGAGACAGCCCTCTGAAATTTTTGCTGCTACTGTCAGGTTTCCAGCTGACTCAGCTTGTTTGTCAAGCTATGACAGTCTTTACAATTAAAGGATGCAATAAACAGAGCTCAGTCAGGTGGGGAATTATTTTTAATATACTTAAGTAGATGGGTATGTAGGTATGTATCATTGAAAGTTCTGAACATTAGCCAGGAATAAAGCCATCCAAGGCATTTGGTTAATGGAAGCTCTGTGAAAGTCATCAAGAACACCATTCTACTTCTCCACATGAATTCTTTCTTTTGGCTGTTTCCACAAAAAAAAAAAAAAAAAAATTAAGTTACTAGTTTCTGAAAGCATTTTTCTATAAAACTATTACCTTGTCAACATGATGGCTGCAATCATGCTTCACTATGAAAGGATCTCCATATGCATTTTTAAGCTTAAAATTTCCAATTTCTTGTACTTACCATAAAGTCATTTATATAGGTTTACACATAAGTGCATTACTACAAGATACTTTTAAAGATGTATTGTACAATTACCTAAACGCTACAAAGTGTTAATTACCTCTTTGCTTCTGCTCCGGCTTCTGTGTTTTCTTCCTTCAGTATCTGGAGAAGAAAACATTTATCGTTACTTACCAAGTTAAAGAGGAGATCAGCTAGCTATAATCTTTCTAGTTCCTTTCAGTTATTCCCTACCCCGACCCAAGTCAAGAATAGAGATTTAGAAAACAAACAGCACTATTCGAATATCTGTTGCAGAAAGCAAACTCTATCTGTTATTCTCAGTTCTTTGTTTGCATTTGTTTAAGCTCTGACAGTGGAAAAACTAGCCCATGTCATACTCCAGTCACATTCTTCAGCCAGGTAACCTTGTTTTTGTTACAACCATGCAAACGTATCCAAGTCTAAGCATATCTAATTAAAATGAAGACAAAGTAGTACTGTTTTCTTGGTGTTGTCTGACCCTCCGAGTCCCCCCCAACACCCTGAATGTTGGTAAGACCTTTTTCCTTAGCACTTCTATCATTAAAATTGACAAGTTTCAATATAACACATTTAAGACACAAAACCAAAATTAGTAGCTTCATTTTTTCCCCCAATTCTAACAAATTAATAGAGGCAAATCTGTGTATTTTTTCCAAAACAGCTTTAAAGATATTTCAGTTCTACAAGCACACACCACAACATTACTAAGCAACTTCGCTTATACGAAGACCATACCTGACTTCCGTCTTCTTTCCCTTGACCGTGAGCGTGATCTTGAATAATGATGCTTTGATGTTCTGGGAGAACTAGAGGCATCTGATTGTTCCTTTTTCTTCTCTCTCTCTGGAGAGGACCTTTCTGGGGCTACTCCATCTCGTTCCGTATCACTACCCTACAGATGAAGACAGAATGTTTAAAAACCAAAATCTCAGGACTGAAAACCAAGAAAAACTATTTACTTAGTAATGCCACTGAAGACATACTTAAAATTATTTTCTGTAAAGACAATCTTGTGAGCAGCCATCCCATTATTAGTTAGGCAATAGCTTGATAGACTTGCAGTGAACTGTGTAACTGCATACAGATTGATTTTTCAAGACTTTTAATAAAGAGAACTAATATATAGTAACATTTTGCTCTCCTACTACACTAGACTGCACTTTACTTTTTCCACGCACTTTTGAGAGTATCAGTAAGACTAAACTCTGTTCCACAGTTTTCCCTAAATGGTGTTGTTTGTAGGTGAATTACCTTTTAACATTTACATGACTAAGATTACTTAAGGTCAATACTGTCCCAACAGATCTAAGTCACCTCACAAGTCCAGGCATTACTGAGGCACAGCATAAAATCCTCACAGTACTTTGAAGTACAGAATGAATTTTGAAGAGAAATGGAATGAAGTATATTGTATTAGTGTTAGACAGCTAACTTTTGAATAAGGAAAAACCTCAAACAGTATCTCTTTAAAAATGTGTATTTGTGCAAGAGTACATATAGGTCACATCCACCTCTCCCAACAACTTCTGTATCATATTTTTCTTAGATGACAAAACCCAAGATGTTCCCTCCACCCCTTCTAAACCTCGACCTGGGAGCACTAAACCCAGAAACTTGTATTGTGTACAGCAGTCAAGACTGCTTTGTGATTCAATACTGGGAGAAGTGAATGTGTACAAGCAGTGTACAATGCAATGACAGGAACAGAATGGAAAAAGTACACACCGAAAAGGTGAATGTGCTTTCATTAATGCCTTTACAGATTCATTCATCTCTCTTGTTCTGATCATGTAAAGGGTAGTCATAATCAAACCTTCTAAACATCGTGCGGCTGCAGATTTCACTAAGGACATAATTTGGCCCAGAAATGTTATTCATGAAGATAGTTTAGCGTAGCAGCAGACTTGAGCTTGCATGGTTTTCTACCAGCTGCAGTTTTATTTGCAAACTGAACAAGACATGTGAAAACCTCTGAAATGCTGATTTATTTAGTTTGAAAACAAAGCTGTTAGTTTTTCTTAAACCACAACAGATATTACAGACTGTCCTTAAGGTATAGTGTATGTGTGTTTCAGCTACTACTGTTTAGTCTGCCCAATTCTTTATTAATTTGCATCTGTACAAAGATATGTCTACAGTAAAATCTCTTTTAAGAGTGAGACATAAAGCAGCTGTTCACTTCTCCATGTACATGGTAAACCAGTATCTAGTTCAAAACACACCAGCATATGGACAAGAGCACTGACTGCTTAAGATTGCATCTGCAGCAGAGCTTTAACTATAGTCTCAGTGACACTTCTGAATACTACTGATACACCATCCACCATCCCAAAAACTTTACAACATTAAAGAGTAAGAACTGACTCTCCTATTTGTGATCTTCACCATCACAATCCTTGCCATTCCACACCTATCATCTACTTACATACGCTTCCCCCTTCTATTCAGTCCCTCCTTTCTTCATCTAAGGTTTCCAAAAGACTCAAGCTAGAAGAAGTTTCAAAGGAATGTTGAGATTTCTATAAATTTACATTTCAAAGTTACTTGAGAAGGATAAGGAGAAAACCAGCTAACAGTCTAAGTCAACTGAGTTTTTAAACGTAGTACTCAACTGAAATTGAGCCTACTGCCACATTTTCCAAGGCTACTAGTCTCATTATTTATACACATTGCTGCTCATTAAGGCCCTTGGGCACTGCACCTTAGAGAAATCTCAGAGCTCTACAAAAACACAGACAGCAAAAAAAAAAAAAGGTTGACAGACTTCAATGAGCCTATTCTAAGTTCTTAA
>VYXH01010306.1:128513-138878 GCA_013397275.1 Burhinus bistriatus
TAAGAACTGACTCTCCTATTTGTGATCTTCACCATCACAATCCTTGCCATTCCACACCTATCATCTACTTACATACGCTTCCCCCTTCTATTCAGTCCCTCCTTTCTTCATCTAAGGTTTCCAAAAGACTCAAGCTAGAAGAAGTTTCAAAGGAATGTTGAGATTTCTATAAATTTACATTTCAAAGTTACTTGAGAAGGATAAGGAGAAAACCAGCTAACAGTCTAAGTCAACTGAGTTTTTAAACGTAGTACTCAACTGAAATTGAGCCTACTGCCACATTTTCCAAGGCTACTAGTCTCATTATTTATACACATTGCTGCTCATTAAGGCCCTTGGGCACTGCACCTTAGAGAAATCTCAGAGCTCTACAAAAACACAGACAGCAAAAAAAAAAAAAAGGTTGACAGACTTCAATGAGACTATTCTCAGTTCTTACAAGTACATGTGGACTGGCCACAGGCTCACTGATTCACTGAACAAGTCCCTCACCTACTACTTGAGAGCAACCTCAAAGATAGTCCCCTATAATCTAAGTGCAAAACTATAAGTCCATAATTCTTCAAGTCCTTTTACAGAAAAATTTTATTCTTAACAGGTTAAGTTATATAAACCAGAAAAAGCATAATAATAATTAAAAAAGGATTCATTTTATTCAGAAGTTTATGGTCCTCTTGTTCTGTTTCACCACTGGTTAAACTTTCAAGACAAGAACTTAAAATACCAGATTAAACACCACAAAGTACTTAAAGTCAACTCTGAAGAGTTTTATCACTTTAAAGTCCGGTGTGTTGGCTTTTTTTTTTTGCACTCAAGACTATTTAATAACTTTTGGAAAAAATTAACCACATCGGGCTTGATAACCACTCTTATTGGTTCTTCAACTCAATTAAGGGACAAACACCAGGTATGTTACCAGGGCACACAAATACTTTTATGTCACCAGGCCACACAATTTTTAAGGGAGAATAAAGCTACACTCTTAGGCCGCGTATGAACATAAAGAACAGTGATAACTACAACAGAGGCGTTTCCTATCGGTATTAACCATAAAAACTAGAGGATGAGGGCGAATAATTAATCACTGAATGCCAGAAAACTCTGAAAATAGCAGACCTGTGACCAAACACAACGAAAAATAACAGGATAGGGAAAGCTACGTGAACGAAAACTGAGCACGGCCCAACTACAAAATCGACCCCCTCCCTCCTCCCCTCCCAGGGAACCTGCGCCCCACAGTCCCTCTGAGAAACGCCCGCTCCTATAGCCACAATACTTCTCTCTCCGGCCAAAAAATTATAGGGCCTCGGTCACAACGCCAATTCGCTTCTCTCCAGGCCCAGAAAAATGAAACAGAAACTTCTGGAAACAAGGAGAGAAGTAATGGGTGAAAAGCGGCTACCCCCTCGCCGAGGCCCATCATGGCGCCTGCAAGCGAAGGAGCGGCGGGCGCCATTTTGTCTCTCCGCGCACACGGCTTCCCAACCCAGCCCTCCCCATCTCACAGGCTCTTCCCTCCCGCCCCGCGGCGGCCCCCTTCCCAATTCGGCTCCCTACAAGAACCCCGGCAGCGAACACCACTTACTGCCATGACCGAGCGCCCGGGACGTCGCTCCCCCTTCAACAACGCCTCACAACGGGCTCAACCGCCCTCAGCAACCGCCGCGCTCGCGAACCGAGGCGACGCGCCCCACCCCCCCTCTCCCTTCAGGCGCCCGGATGTAACCACGGGGCGGGGGAAGGCGGCAGGGAGCGAGCGAGCGAGCCGCGGCGCATTCTGGGGGCGGATGGAAATTAGGCGGCGTGTTCGCGGTTGGAGGAAGTTTGGCCCCCCTTGCGCCCCGTAGCGTCAGCCAGGGCTCCCGCCAATTTGAAAGTCTGAGGCGGCTGAGGGAGCGCGCTGGCGGTCTGTCACCGGTCTCCGGGGCCGCGGTGAGGGGGTGGGAGGGCGGCCCGCGGTCTCTGTGGGCAGGGGTGGCCGCTGCGTGGCGGGGAGGGGTCCGTGGCGCCGGATTTCCTTCAGCTTCGGGCGCGAAACCTGTCCTCGCCAAGCTGCGTTCCGTCGGGCCCGCTGGGGACGTCAGCTGGGAGCCACATTGCTCTTGTGACCTAACTTTGTCTTTTCTAAACAGGCGCTTTGCCTTTAGGAGGTTCACTGTGCTACCCTGTCTTCTAGATGCAGAATCGCGATAGAATAATAAAATCAGTAATTTGTGCGTGGTCATATAACTTTTTTAAAGCTCTCTGCTTTACAGCTTGTTCCTTAAATGTTTATCGTAGATAAACATGTGGAATGATATTGAACTTCTTACAAATGATGACACGGGGAGTGGGCAGCTCCCTGTTGGTTTAGGACAGGAATGTGGAACTGCATTGTACCAAGTGGACACGCTGCTTCAAATCACATCTTCAGAAAAGGTAGGATTCATTAAAGCTGTGTTGTTCTTTTTCTTAATAATTGCCAGAGCTTCTTTGTTATATTTTTCTAAAGTGTTTCAGTTATTATATATAACAACATTTTTTTTCTTAGGTCTCCGTTAATCCACAGTTGCAAGCATGCAACTCAAGGGATGGCAGTATTATTGTTGTTGACAGATCGGTGGCGCTTCTTGACAGTACTGGGCAGTCTCTTCAGCTGCACATTCAGTTTGGTAAGTTCATTCCTTTGGAACTCCACTGGAAGTTAAAACTAACTTTTAAAATACTTAGGTTTGTACAGGAAAATATATCAAGTATCTTGCATCTCTAACTAGCCTGTAAAAGTAAGTATTATAATGAATACCTAAGTAATAAAAAGTGATTGCTGGTTCTATATACAATTTAACAAAGTGTTTCTGTGCAATTTAATTAGAATGCTTGCTAACTTTTCACTGAAATGGGAATAATGGATACAAACCCACTCCCTGTATGCCCTTTCCTGTATTTGTTTAATCAAAATACATAATTTTGAAGAAATATGGGATACTGTATTGTCCAGTTCTTGTCTTTTAAATATGAATGTCTATTAATAAAAACTGAATCTTAATATTTGATGTTTTGCCATGGAACTTTTCAGATACTAATGTGGATGTAGTTGGTATGTGTCAAGAAAAAGAATTTCTTGTGGTTGGTGAAAGAAGTGGCAATTTCCATCTTATTCACATACCATCAAAACAAACCTTGCTAACTAAGGTACAGTAATTTTTCTATTCTAATTTTGCTGAAGACCTTCTGTTCTCAGAATTTCTTAAGTTGTTTTTCTCTTTCTTCCAAATATAAAAATAGAAATATTCTTGTGTTTTGAACACATCATCTGGTTTGAACAAGCAAACATTAAAGGGATACTCTTATTCCAATAAGTAACAAATAAGGAAAATATATTTAGGACTGGCATGTATAAACAAGAACCAGTCCTTCATGAAAGAAAAAAGTTTAAACTTTGAACTGATGATCAGTATTTCTAATTATTTTTTTTTCCAAATAAAGTATAGAATAATAGTCTAATAGTCTTTAGTCTGTTGATTCTATTTTAGATTTTGGTTGAAAAATCTTCAAGTGAAAAGACTTACTTAAATCTCTTTATTGAAAAAGATAATGCAGATGCAGGTAAGAATTTGATTCCCCGCCCCTCCCCCCTTGTCTCAATTTTTGTGATTTTGTTCCCCTTTAATATCTCTCAGGGAAAGAGACTACAAAATAACCAGATACAGCTTTACTTTGCATTGTACTCATTAAATGCACTTTTTTTTAATGCTTTCCTGTAAAGATATTTAGCTCTCATCGATTATTTTACGAATGTCATAGATGACAAACATTCAGAACTCAATACCTCTTTCTTTTGAGACTGTGCTAAACATATGAAAATGCTCAAAAATTAAGGAATCCTTCTCTCTTCTTCCTCTATCAGACTTCAGATTTTAGAAGTTCCTGTTCTTCTATAAGCTCCCAGTCTTCTTCTGTCACAATAGAATGTATTTAAATGTAGTTTTGTCATGAAAACAGAATTGCAATCTGATGGATGCATACAAAAATCGTAATTTCAAACAAAACACTAAGATGTACAAACTTAATCTACTCTTCATTGAAGGTGACAAAATTTTTGTTCAAAAGTAGTCTAATCTATTGGTTAGATTATTTTTATTGTCGGTTATTTCACTGTCCTATTTATGAGCAAGTAGTCTTTTTACTTACTCTTGAATACTTAAATTGGAAATATTTGTATTGGATTTTTTTTAGGTGTTTATCATATGTTCATTCTCACAAGCAATGGATTCTTCTGCATTATGTGTCTCCCACTTGCTAAAACGCAGGAAGGTAGGATCATCTACAAACCACTTGGGATTTCCATTTGAACAGGGAGAGCTGTATTTAAAAAGCTTTTAATCTTTTTAATAGGAATAAGATACTGAGTTGGGATTTTCTATGTAATCTTAGTTTGTTTTTAAAGGGAAACCGATATACAACTAGTTCTAGTATAAAATTATTTTTGTATTCTTCCAGTACTTCCTTTAGCTTATGTCTTTCTGAGTCACAGCTTAGGGAGAGTACTGAGTACTATGGAAGCAGGATTTTAAGCCATAATCAGTCTTAGTTGTACTGAAGAATATTGGGAATAATCTAAATTTTTAATGCTCCGTAAGTATAGTTGTTAGTTAATTTTCTGTAACTCATTACCGTGATCAATAAAATAGACTCTGTCAAAGATCCTGGCTAAAGTGTTTTTCAGCATAGTCAAGTTAGGATTAAACTATCCTGTATGACGTTTAGGGACTTTTTTTCAACTTTGAAAAAGTTTATTTAACGCTGATTTTTTTTTTTTTTTTTAATGTAGCAATTGACAAGATGGATATGATTACAGCAAAGAAAGTAAGAAATACATGTTAACTTGTATGTGTTAAGTGCAAAGTTTGTAACAAAACTTTTCTCTGTACACTTCATTGACTACTTACCAGTTTATTATTACATCTCATAATTGTGATTAGTACTTTTTCTGTACATGGACAAGTGAGCAGTTCAAGGTTTTATCCACTGATTGTATAAACAACTTTTTTTCTTCCCCTTTTGTTTGCTTTCCCTTCATCTTCCACCCCACAAGTTACAAGGACAGATAAAGACAGCTTTCATTTCCACAGAAGAGTATCACAGTCTCGGCTGTCAGGATTTTGTGATAAGTAACTTGGTGAACAACATCCATTTGATAATAGGGGTAAGTACTAAGAACGTGTTCATAACAGTTGTCATGTGATCGGTGATGGCATTTTTTGATCTGCAACATAATTTATCTCTAGCTGGTTGAAAAAGAAGATAGTAAACTTTTTGCACTAAGACTTTTTGTCTTTCATTTCCTTCATTGTAAATTTAAAGGTTATCAGTTGTGCAGGCTGTCTGTAGATTTTCTCATAAGGAAATAACTTGTCATTTCAGAACTTGGTTTGTTGTGATGGGTGGGGGAAAAATATTTTCACCCTGGTTGCATGACCTTAGTAAATCACTGTGGTTCCTAGTCTGTACAGGCTAGTCTATTTATAGTCCTGTCCTTGAGCTTAGAGACAAAGCCAAAGTTGGCAAGAGTCTTCCAGTCAGGTTCACATTCAGCAAAGGCTTACCAAAGTAACAGTCGAGGTCTCAACTGAAGAAAGCCCTTAAGCATGGATTGAGTACAGGAACTACTAAAAAAATAAAAATATAGACATATTTTAAAATATTATTTTGGACTAGAAACAAGTTTTCTGAATTTATTGACTGAAGCCTGTTGAACTCAATGCAATTTTTCTCAGTAGGTTCTGTGTGCATTTCATTCAGGTTTTATGTTCTATGAAAATGGAAAGTGAATGTTCTGAAATATGGCTTGGTTTTAGAAGAGCCAAAAACATTTGGGGATGCTGACTGTAACAATTACTGTAGTAATGGCCAGTCTTGAAAGGAGAAAGGAAAAAGGCTAAATTAAAAAAAAAAAAAAGCAAACAACAAACATTTGTTTTTCTGAACATCAACATTCACTGGGACTAAATTTTAAATCAGTTTTGCCGCTTTCCAAGTGTTTTTATAAGTTAAAGATCAATTGAAGAAGCACTCCTGTGAATGGCCAAATTCCTAACATATAACGCCATTTTATTTTGCCTTTACTAATAGGGTAGAGGCGATTATGTACTCTCTGAATGGGAGGTAGACACTACCAATAACCTGGTGTCTGTTCGAAGTTTTGCTGATTCAAGTCTGATCGAAGGTAAAGATGGTTGTTTTTTTTCTTTTTATAGACAAGTGTAGAATTCATATTTAAGTGCAGAAAATACTAAAATGTTTTAAGTTATTTCCTTGTTTTTAGTAAATACACATATACCAAATGGAACACTTCTTGTAAAGGTACAGCCAAAATGTATGCTTCAAAATTGTTGAGTTTAACTCAGATACATAATTCACAATTCTGTTTAAGCTAAACTTTTCACAGACCTAGGAAGTTCCATGAGGTTAAACATCCGTAGGTTTCCAGTGCTTGATTGTACGTTTTAATACATTTTTGCTTCAAATACATTTCTCAAGAACAATAATAAATTTATGTGATTATGGATATTTTTTAGGTGCAGCAAAACTTCAAGTCCTTGACAGTCTGCTCTTTGTTTTAGATACGGAGGTATGTGTAATGGTTTGGTTTACTCTTTGTTTTACAATGTTCTTGAACCAGCTTATAAAAATATTTTTTAAAGTAATAGCTTTAAAATACGTTTCTATAAAATAAAGATGCTTGTATTTACAGAGGATCTTGAACTTACTGTGGTTTGGGGTGTGTTTTTTTTTTTGTTTTTGTTTTTGTTTTATTCTACTCCTAGTCATTATTTAAGCTATGGAATGTATTAATATTCTGCTCAAGAAAGACAAAAAATGTCTTCTATGAAGGAAATACAAAATCCATATCTGGTTTTGGTTTTGTTTTTTTTTTTTTAATTTAGAATGTTTTAAGCATGTGGGATGTTTATTCTCTTACTCTAATTTGGGATTGGCCTTTAATACATATTGAAGAATTTCTTCTAAGTACAGAGTCAGATTCTTCTTCAGTTGTATGGTAAGTAAAGTGTTACAGCACCAATTCTGAAAAGTCTATTGTGACAAGAAATGTGTCACAAACACTTGAATTTCTGTTGTAGTGAATTTTTAGAAATCTTTGGTGAAATCTTTCTAGTCAGTAGGAGAAAATAATTAGACTGTAAGTATCCTTAGCTCTGTTGTAGAAAAGAAAACCTTGGTGCTTTCTGCTTTTTCTTGGTTTAACTGTTTCTGCTAAGGAATCTTGCATGCAACCTGTATCGTTTAAGAAATGCTTGTCTAAAATAAGGTGTACAATATGGCTTACAACTCTGCTGTTGTAAAAAAGCTAGTCTGTCTTTCAGATAGATAAATAGTAAGATCTTAATTCCGCAGATGGAGAAGCCAAAATCTGGAGATGCATGTATTGGTTAAAATGCAAAAGAAATTAGCGGCACTTAAGATTAGAGGACAAGACACTTAGCTCTTTCCATTGCTCTGTGCCAGTTTAAAAAACAATAAGAATCAAATCCATCTGAGAAGCTTACAAATGTCAGAAGTTAAATGTATGTCCTCTACATGCTAAAACACTTATTTTTGGGTGCACTATAGTGTTTTAAAATGTGTCAATTGCCATGGAAAACTTAAGTTTTCTAAAATTCAGAAGCAAGAATATTTTAGTTTTAACACAAGATTTATACAGTATATTTTGCTTTCTTTTTTTTCTCATTCTGTAGGCAAGGGCTTGCCAATGTTAAACTGATAGTCATGACAATACCAGATAACAAACAGGTATAATCTGTTTATCTGTGTTCTGTTCCCCAATTGTTATGCAGTCACTCACTGAAAAAAAGGGGTCGGGGGGAAGAAAAGGAGGTGCCTAAATATTTGGAGCAGACAGAATTCTCAGGAGCTCAAAGTCAAAAGTGAAATGTGACCATCTATATATTATGATATAGCAAGTGAGGGACTATCGCAATGTCTTATGGTGGTGACCAGGGCAAGCTGCCCTGCTGTTTGGGTGTTGTATGGATCGCTGGGGTTTGTTTGTTTGCTTTTTTTAATGGTAGGCAGATAGGGGAGAGCAACAACATTTACTGTTGTCTTACTTACTTTCACAAATTTCTTTAGAGCAGTATCTGCTCCGTGTACAGTCAGAGGAGTTAACTGAAATAGAATGCCAGGATGAACATTATACAATTTTTTTTAAATGAAACCTGTCTAATTATATATAATAATCCTATATATAGAGGCTATATCTAAATCTTCATTAAATTTTCTCAAACTGTATAGATCTGCTTTTTCATAAAAACTTACAAAAATAGTGTCTTCTAACTCCATAAGAATCCAGAAATGATATTGCACACACGACTCTGTCACTAGTGTATGAGAAAAAAAATTTCTGACTTGTTTGTTTATTTTCCCCCTTTTTTTTATAGATGAGAAGTCTAATGGTTTTTGCGTTGCCCACTATGCAACTGCTCTATTCTTTGGAAGTATCTGTTGTTTCTTCACTTGTTCAAAGTGGGATTGGCACAGTATGTTTCAATTATTTATGTTGTTCTTTGAGGAAATATAGTTGTCTTAATAGGTGTAATTATTAAAAAGGGTACTGTGTTATTCTTGTTAAATTAGAACCAATTTGTGCTAGAAACTGTGCAGGAACTGTATAAAGAAAGATTAAATGATGTCCCCAAAGGATGGAGAAAAAGATAGAATATATAGCAAACTGAGCAGTTTAATTCTAGGCCCAGGTCTATTGCAATATTTAATACTAATGCCAGCTGTTCTTGCTGCTGTTACAGCTAAAAGCCATATGAAGTTTTAAGGTCTCTTAGCATAGAAAAATGCTCTGGATTTATTTGGGATTTATTTAAGTTTAGATGAGCGAACTACTTCTTTTACTGTTTAAACTGCTTCCTTATAAAGGCTAACAAAAGAAGATCAAAAAAGACGGTGGGAACTTTATGAATTAGGAATGTTATAAAGACTGGTGAAGTGGAGTGGGTACGCGAGAGGACAAGAAGTCAGAAGTCTAAGCAGTGGCTCTTCGTTGGAATTGTGAATGTAGTATGCTCTGGATCTGATATGCAATAAAATGCAAAGCTGATGAAATTGCTTACCTTGTATGAGGCACTTGGCAGAAAAGATTATATATGCAACTACATAGTGGAGAAAATAACAGCTAATATAGCCCTTTTCTTTGATCTGAGATTTTTAAAGTCGGGGTGGGAAATGCCAAGGCATATATTGCCTTTGTGGAATGTAGCACAGAGGTTAGATTTTGGAAGACGTGAAGATGGATACAGTGTGACCTGCTTATGGCTTGGACAAAATGAAAGAGTATAACTTTGAGAAGATGATTCACTCGTGTGGAAGGTGTGCTGACAGTAATTGAACTGGGATAGCAGAGTAGTTTCAGTCTGTTCAGTTGAGGCCCTCAGAAATTTTAGGTGGTGGAAACTATCCAAGAAACAACATGATAAGCATTTAAAAAAACCAAACAACGAACTTACCTGAGAGAAAAGCAGTAGTTTGTTTCTAGATTAAGAAACACTTAATGCATTACAGTTGTGCTTTTTTATGACTGATTTCCATTACCACCTAATGATTTCTGTTATTACATGCTACAGGATACAATATACTTCTTGGAAGGAATTAATGAAAAACATCAGATGTAAGATAATTGTTTTGTTTCTTATTAGATCATTATTATATAAAAATGGCAGATTACTTCTACATACAGGTGTTTCACAGTTGATAAATTCACATAGTTCCCTCTCATCCGCAGACTCTCTGAAGGCCCAGTTTCTATTGTTGTGATGAGAAGTTTAACTGAAGCCTTGCCAGAAAATAGGTACTAGTTTCCATGAAACACTATTTTATTATTTTACCTTTTTATCTGTGGTTTGGCACTTATATTGAAGTAGTATACTTTACTTTATTTCACCCCTAGACTAAGTCGCTTACTTCACAAACACAAATTCACTGAAGCAGAGAATTTTGCTATTCGATTTGGACTAGATGTTGAGGTAAGTTGTCCGTTCTTGATAAATACATTTGGAGATTAATTAGTATTACTGAACTTACAAGTAAGGTTCTTGCCCTGTAATCCAACAGAGTATTAAAAATATTACAAATATAGTGGAATGTTATCTTACAAAGCAGCTCACTATACTTGAAAGCTGATTCAAAATTAGACGACTGCATGGTGAACTATGTTTTTGTTTACAATAACTAACAAACCTTGCAACGAGAATTGGTGCAGAAGTACATCTTCTGATTAAAATAAGCACGGCTGGGTCAGGAGAAGGGACATTTTTCCCTTTAAGTAGCAGGAAAGAATGTTGCTTAAAAAAAAAAAAA
>VYXH01010306.1:139034-178906 GCA_013397275.1 Burhinus bistriatus
CTTAAAAAAAAAAAAAAAAGAATTTTCACATGCATTTATTAACATATAGTCTGTCTTTATTAACTGATTTATTCAAATAATGCAATTTGAATGTTCCCTCAGCTTTTTTTTTTTTTTTTTAAATAAAAACCCCAGACTTAGCTGATGAGATAAAAAGGTACCATAATTGTTAGGGACTAATTGGTAATCCCTTTTCTGTAATGAAATCATTCAATGTACATGGACACACTTTATCTCAAAAACATTGTGAACTAAAGTGTAGAGCTTTCAGTTGAAGACTGTCTGCTTAAAACTTAATTGCATCAAACTGAAAACTGTTGTTTCTTTTTTTTTAAACAGCTTGTATACAAAGTGAAAGCAAACACTATTTTAGAGAAACTAGCTTCAGCTTCTGTTGGGAGTTATGGTCATGAATTCTGGATGGATCTTGTGAGTGAAGCCAAAGAGAATTTGCAAAAAATTCAAGTATGTTTTTATTTCTACCCTCTTTCTCTAATAAAATACTTCAAATTATAAAGAAGCTTGGAACTGATGTCAGTTGTTTCCTTATGTAAACAGGATAGCCAATTTGTTGTTGATTACTGCATAAATGCTCCATGGCCACTCTACGAAACCACTCACGAAATGTTGAACTACGCTAAAGTCAGAGTAAGGGGTTTTATTTGTTTAAATTGCTTGTACTCATCCATTTCTATTACATGCTTCTATACGACTTGAGAGGGGGGAACATCTTCAAACCAGTTACAGTCATTCAAAAAGTAAATGCGTTATAAATTGTTTATTACCAAATATGAAGAAACGAGGCTTCTTCCAACCTCATTCTTACTATTGCTTAAGGGCAAAAAAAAAAAAGACCTTACAGTTTTATTTTCACATCAGAAAGCAGGCTTTTAGTTTTGAGTAGTAGTCTTTTTAAGTACCTTTTAAATATTAATTTCAGGACTAAAAGCTCAAAATATGTCACCTTTTTTGTCTTCATTATTTTAGTCTTTCCTGCCTTATCAGACAGAATCAGAGATACATATTATCTATCTGATCCTGTATGCATGTAGAAATCCAGAGTCCAATATTGTAAAATAAAGACGTCAGTTTACAGAGGTGCTAAGTTTTTGCTCGTGTCTTTATTAAATTTGTAGTACCATCTGGCATGTTCTGTATGTACTGAGTTGTCAGCCAAACCATTTCATGTATTTGTTTCAGATCTTGAAGAAAGAGTATAGAACCATTGCTCCATCATCTGATGCAGCTCCAGTATCCATAACTGAGGTGAGGACAAACTTCTTGGCCTCACAGTATCATATGATAAACAATTATGATGTAGAGTTTTAAAAACTGTACTACTGTTGAACTTTTAAATAAAAGTCTAAACAAGATTGTATTTTATAGTATGAAAGTGAACCACAGTAATGATATGTTTCAGAAATAAGTGATTCCTTCAATCAGAGAAAGATTCGTTTTCAGATGCTCCAGAAATTGAAGGACAAAGCTTTAAGTGCTTTTAGGTATTTAATTTTTTTTCTTATTTAGTCTTATTGTATACTGGACAGGCCTCATCCGCCTTCAAGGAGAATCAGTGTAAAGTGTTTAAACAATTGAAATTTTGGATTAATGCTTTATTAAACAAACTTACATACGTAATTAAGTGAAATTCTTCAAAAGTCTTTATTTTCTTCCATTATTCCTCTTTGTGATGGTTATTCTAACCATATAATACGACTGTTTGGTAAGCCAGATATTGACCTTAAATCTCTTGTCTGCATTCAGGTATTGAGAGCTCAGGCAAGGCTTACAACTTTTTATGGAGCTTTTGGACTAGAGAAATTCAGGTTTGGGTTTTTTTTGTTTGTTAAGATTTAAAGTAAATGTAATTGTAATGGTTAAGTATGTGCCATTGAAATTAAGATTTATTTTTTTTTAATTTGAGTTCATTAAACTTTAAACCCTTCCTTCTCTTCCTGAAGTTTTCCATCCTCTACTGTGGAGAAGGGAGAATGCAGATAGGTTGTGTCAGCCTATATGTTGAAAACATATATTATCTGTTGCACATGCACTATCTTGTATAGATTTTTTTAAATTTATTAATTTATTTAACATATATAGGAGGGGGTGTGATTTTATGCACACACTAACACTACTGTTGGCTCTTACAGCATCTAGTACTAGCTAGAAAGTTTTGAAGTTCTGCCCCCCAACTCCCTTAATATTGACATAGAACAATACCAGAGTTTCTTTTCCTCCTCTTGCTTCTAGTGGTATAGCTTGGACAGAATTCTTGAATAACGAAGACATTTTCAAGAATATCCTTTTTCAGCTAGAAGAAGGAAATTTATCTTGCGCACAGTACCTCTGGCTTAGGCATCAGGTGAGATGGCATAGACATCTCTTTGGTATTTATGGAGTACATTAAGTCTCTTAAATTTTCCAGCTTTATTTACAAGAATCAGACTGATATGGTCATGAAACAGCTCCTCAAAGAAGCAAAGGTCTATGGCAGAGTCTCATCTATTATCACAACAATTACCCATTCACCTAGCTCCTTAGAAGGCTGAACTTCTTATTGATTTAAGAATAAACTGGTATTTCTGATGTCAGAACACATATTTCTAGATCTGAAGGATGACAATTTTTTGGTTTATTCTGTGCTAGTTATCATCTTCCTTTCACTTTCTTGCAAGCACAGCTCTCAGAATATTTAAGTGGACATTTGCTGGCTACCTTGAAATCCTTCAAAAATAATCACATAGACTCCTTACTCTGAATGACACATTCATAATAGTGGCTATGGGCTATTATATTCTTTAGTGCAGGACTTTCAGGTCCATGTCTGTTGTTTTCTTAATAAGACAGAACTATAGAGCAAGTCCTAAAGTAATAGGACATGATCCTGCCACCATAATTTGCAAAGAAACTCCTTCGATTAGGTCTTGTTTAAGAAGACCAAGCTACAGTTTTTCTGAACAGCGCTGGGTTGTTTTTTTTTTTTTTAAATTTCCAGTCTACGATTACTGAGATTTTTCTCTTTGTATTTGTGAAATCGATTGCTTCTTCCTATTAGTGAAACACCTTCACAAAATATCACATAAACATGTACTCCATATATCTGTAATTGTTCTGTTTTAATATTTTAGGCAGATTTTGAAAGCAGCTTTGATGAGAAAATGCTGGAGAACTTGCTTAATGCCATCCATTTCACTGTTCCTTTGAGGGAACTATGTTTGTGGCTTAAAGATGTTGTGATCCCTTTCTTAAGAAAAGTTGTGCCAAAGAGCCAGGTAAGACTGACTTAATAAATGCAAAATGTAATTTTCTCAGGCTAAGATAATTATATCATCAGACCTACAGACTTATTTTTGAATGTCAGAACCTTGTTCCTCTGTCTTTTAAAAGAATTCTTTTCTCTACAGTTGATACTTTAAATGAGTTCTTTTAAAACAAATTTCTAATGGCAAATTTTGCTTTAATAGATTGCATTACACTACTTATAACTGTATTTTTTTCAGAAAATATTAGCAAAATGGCTGGAACAAGGTGCTCGAAACCTTGAATTAACTGATAAGGTAAGTCATACTGCAGAAACTTTGTATATCTTGTATTCATATATGTATATTATAGTTTGCTAATATCAATTATTTTGGACAGGCAAATTGGCCAGAAAATGGACTCCAAATGGCAGAGGTTTTTTTTACAAGTAAAAATCAAGGTGAAATGGGACTGACAGCTTTTGGCCAGTGGACTCCTTTGGTAAGAAACATAGCAAATACAAGGATGTGCTACTAAGAGACTTCAGAATATATGCTCTGTGCTACAGCTGGAATGGATGGTAGTTAAGTCACTATTGTTTTTGATGAAGATTGACTTAATTCCATGAAGGGAAGGAGCTGAGTTCCAATCTTCTTGGGTTCAAGGATTAAAAAAAAAAAGTCAGTGCAACATTAATACCCTTTAACAGATGTATTAATAGTCTAAATATGAATAATATTCTTGAATATTCTGTAGTACACAAATAAGTCTGAGTACTACAAAACACTTAAATTTCAGTAAAGATACTCCTTATGAACTTAAATTAAAAATATGTCTCATCTCTGTCAAAATTTTAGGAAATTAATTGCAATTAAGCATGTGTTACGGCTTGGAGAAAACAGGTATTAAAAATCAGCTAGCTGTAAGGTTATGAATACTGGATTGGTGCAAACACAATTAAATTACATATGTTGTATATCCTAGGTATACTAGCATCCATAAAAGTGTTAGTATGAAAGTGGAGAATCATAAAGCTTAAAGCTAACGAGCTGTACATTTTAAAAATTGGAACCATTGACATTCTACATTAGTTAGGTAGCTGTCTTAAACTTCCCATATTTGAAGTGCGTAATAGAGAGAAGAAAAATTTGCTGAGTCTCACTTTCAACATATACTTGATTTTAATTTGTTGTATGCCATATAAAGATAACAGTTCAGCATGTATATTCATAAAATCTTTAGGATTGCAAGGCATCAAAAATTGTTTGTGAGGTTTCTTGGAAAATCGCATTAAAAATAGGGTTTCAACTCGAAAGAAAATGTCAGCTGTAGGTATATTGTTCCTAGCCATTTGTGTTACTCATCCTTAAGACTTTCAGTGAATGAAATGCTCATCCCTCTTCCCTCTGCAGGCTCTACTAATGTGTTGCTGTCCTTATATTTAGAAAGAATCTTTTCCTAATATCTTACCAGAATCTTTCTTGCTGCATTTTAAGTCAACTCCCTTGTCTTATACCAGAGATGTGGAGATTAATTAGTTTTCTTCCTGTTTATGACAGCACTTGATGGTCTTGAAGATTGTAGCAAGTCTTCTAATGTTTCACTTCTAAATGCTGTTTCAGAGATACGGTGACTGTGAAGAGGTACATAGGTTAAAGAAGCTGGTAAATGATTTACAAGAACTGATAAATCTGTACAGAAAATACAACTGCAGGCTGGCACTCTGTGATTTTGAAAAGGTAATTCTGCAGACAATTCAAAAAGTCTTTTGAGTAGATTGAGTAGTTCTGAGAAGGAGAAAAATCTTGTAGCATGCAATTTAAAGTCAGACAAGAATACGATGGATTGGTTGGTTAAACTTGTGTTCATAAACTGTTAACGCTATTTGATATGTTGTGTTTGTTATAAATTTTGTTTCAACCGTGGGTATAAATATATAATGTGACAAGATACTATGAGGAGATATGGCTTAAATTCCAGGATTTGCAGTTCATTACAGATCATATATTATGGAGCAAGCACTAGCAACAGAGAAATTAGAAGTACAGCTGAACAATAAGGGACTTTGTAAAAGAAAGCTTTTATTTGAGCTACAGAGGGATGCTAGTTCTTGAAATCATTCAATTGATTTCAATGGACACTGGATGTTGCATTATTTATTAGAGCTGTAAAGGATCATGTTCTAACATGGCATTTTTCTGCTTGCTGCCCAGGAAAATGCAACTACTATTGTGTTTCGCATGTTTGATAAAATTCTGGCACCAGAGCTTGTCCCGTCCATTTTGGAGAAGTTTATAAAACCCTACCTATGTAAACATAATCTACAAAAGGATGAACTTCTTCTACAGTATATAAAGGTATCTATATTTTCTTCCTTTTGAAGAAAGCTATTCAAACATGAGTAAGCAGAAAACAAATCTGATGACCATTTTTATTTATACTTGAATTTTAGGACCAGCTGTGAGATTAGCTTACTCCTGTAAATGAACTTAGTCATAGGTACTATTTCAGTAATAAGGCACGAGCAGATACAAGGGAAGATGGCCAAATCTGTCCCTTAATATCCAAAAAACTTTTAATTTTTGTTTATAAGATATTGCTATCTTTTCTGAATTCAAATAGCCTAATAATCTTTATCAAAATATACAGGACTTGCTGGAACGTTGTCGTACCCGATCTGCTTCAGTATTTGAAACTGCATGGGAGGCAAAAGCAATAGCTGTCATTGGCTGTATCTCTGACACAGATGTAAGTATCAAGTGGCTCTAATGCATCAGTTCAGAATGAAACACGTAATTTTTACATAAGTATATGAGTACATGTTTACATGAGTGGTATAAGGAGGAACAAATAGTATGCTGTCTTCCTATTCTGTTTTAGTAATCTTCTCCCATACGATGTTCTTTGCTTGAGAATATAATTGTAGTTTTGATGTCATCACATGGAAAACTCGCCAACTGTAATATGTATTAAACTCAAGCTCTACAGTGTTGTAAATTACTATAAGCATTTTCTAATCTAACTTGACATATCATATTATGATAATGAATGCCCTTTATGCAAGTGGAGATTGGGCCAGGAAATAAAATGCGTGCCTAAATGAATCAATCGCACATGAACAATACTTCAAGAGATTACCTTGTGTCTTATTTTGAAAAGTAAGCTCTTTATGTTCCTTTTGTAGCTGAAATTTGATGCAGTTCTACAGATAATGCATGGTGCTATGGTACCATGGAGTGCAGCAGTGGAGCAGCTGGTAAAACAGCATTTGGAAATGAATCATGCGAAGTAAGGCAACATCCACAGTCTACATCTCAGTTTTGTGTGTACTTTCAATTGGAATTCTCTTTGGGGGGTGGGGAAATACTGTGTATCTGATGCAGCATGATGATTAAATCACATAGCTATAGGTAGCAAATAAATTGATAATAGTCTAATTTGTCCACAGAGTAAAGTTACTGCAGGCAAGTTACCGACTGATGGAGATGAAGAAGCTTTTGCGAGCCTATGGGATAAGAGATACTAATCTTTTAAAGGACAAGCAGATGATAATGGTAAGTGATCAGCATTATTATTTCTATTAAACAAAAATCCCTACGCTTACCTGCATATATTTTCATGGGCTATTAGAAGCCAGATTTTAAAAAAAATCTTAGCAACTCGTAGCTCCCACTTGTTATCAATACCTGTTTTTCTTGTCCCGTTGGGACACGTTTTTTCCTGAAAGCCCATTTTTTTTTAAGAATTAGTGGATTAGCTTAGCCCAACTTGATTAGCACAGCATTGATAATATAGTAGTTTCTATATGGGGGGCAGGAAAGAAAAGAGGAAACCAACAAAATGGAAGGCTAAGTGCTCTCAAGATTTCTGATGTGATTTCTCCTAAGGTCACAGTGAACGATACTTGGTGATTTTTTTAATATATTTTCGGTTTTTTAGCATCTCCCCTTTATTAGGGAGAAAATATGAGTATTCTGGAAAAGTTCCTTGTCATCCTGTGAAGCCAGATGAGTCCCCTGAATTTTGAGGGTTACCAGGATAATTCTCTTTGCCAAGTGTAATCTTCTCCCATTTATGCTTTAGTCAAGTTTTCCCTAAAGTTTTAAACTTCTAGGTAACCTGCTTACTACAAGCTGTACAATTACAATGCAGAAGTAGCGTGTATAAATTACTTCCTTTGTTGTCCTGTACATCAACAAACTAAAGTCCATATCTGTTTTCTTCTTACAGAGGCTAGTGAAATACATTCTTAAACAGGATACCCCTACTTCTTTGGAGGATGCTTTGAAAATTGTAGCAACGTATATGTTGCCTACTGTGGAAGTCTACATTCTGAGGATGATAGACCTGATTGACCAAGAAAGGGTACTAAAATACTTCATGTCAGTTGATCTCAGAATTTAAAGACACTGAGGCCTATTTGCAAAACAGGGGCAAGTTGTACTACTTGCTGAAATCTTATATGCAGTTTACATACAATTTTTATTCATTACAGTTCTATTAATTGTACACATAACTGCCTATACTTAACACTGAAAATGAGACCTTTGCCAGAGTTTTAAGCATCATGAGCCATCCTTTGTTTGTGGCAAAAAAAAGGATGAAAATTATGACCCACAATGTACAAAACAAGTTTGGAATTGAAGTCTCTATATATTTTCACATACTGTTTTTGCTAGAGTTGTTTTGGGGCAAGTTGCTTTCTTGTCAACAACAAAAAAAGATTCTTTCTTCTGAAAAATACTTTCTTCTAATGCAACGATACCCCACATGAGTACAGACTTGCCCCTTTAGTATTGGGAGCACCTGAATGTTTGTCTTTTGATAGAGGGAATTGAATGTTCATCTATTAGTACAAAGGTTTCTTCCAAGTTAATTTCAAGTCCCAGTTTAGCAAAAAAACCTGAAGTTATCTTTAAATTACTTTGATGTCCTAACTAGAAACGTTTAACTTCACTTGCTACATTACAGTAGGTGTGATTACCTTTATACCCTGGTTGTCCCTGGTTATGTTATTGATGTGAAGAAGAGGAGGCTTTTTGATGAAAGGAATCAAATTAACTCCCCTGCAAAATAGTGTTTCTGATGTTAACATTTGCTCTGCCTTATTAGCACATGGTATTCTTGGTAATCATACTGTTTTAAAAATGCTGCATAATTGCCAATGAACAAAACTGCATTTTAATTTGCCTGTTACAACCTTTAGTGACTAAACACATAGATTTTACTGAAAGCCTCATAGATTTAGTAAAAACTATGCAGGGAGTTTAAAGAAGTCATGTCATAGTAAATGTATTTTCTAAAAAGTTTTGAAGTTCATCAGCAGAAGATTAATCTTACCCAACTGGCCATCATGCACCCATTGTATCAAAGCAAATGATTACACATAACTTAGCTTTTCCAAAAGCAAATGCCCTTTTCTTTTGATTATTTCTGGTTGTTTGTTTTTTGGTTTTGTTTTTGTTTTTTCTTCAGGGAGAGGAATCTCTGACTTTGTTAAAATCTCTGACTCTTGCTGAAGCTGAGAAAGTTGCAGAGAGATTGACTATATGGGGAACACTGGTATTACAGAATAAAGCAGATAATTCTGAAGAGGTACCAAGTCCTTTCACATTGTAAAGTGTGTGCACAAATTATTCTAAATACTGTTCTTGCCCAGATGCTTAAAGAAAGGTAGGGGATGCAAATGTAAAAACTATGTCTTCCAGCAAAAAGGGATGATGAACTGGTCCTGCTTTGAGCAAGAGGTTGGACTAGGTAACCTCTTGAATCCTTTTCCAACTTGAGTTTATTCTGATACTGTATACTATGCAGTTATTTTGTGTCATTTTAAAGGCATCTCCACACAGTGGCATGGCTATCTGAATTCAGTTAACAATTTATAAATCCTGCTGCATTATTATACCTTTAGTCCTACGTATTTTCCAGTTCTTCTTGGAAAACATCTATTTAAAAACTGTAGGTGTGGCTTTGCCATGGACCAAAGTGGGTTGAAGCTTCACAATTGACAATACACATTACTGTCTTGCAACCACAGAAGACAATTTTTGTTAACAGTTGTTTTAGGGAGTTATTCTGGGCAACGGAAGGAAGAACAAAGGGAGAAAGATGGATATTTTCAAAACTTCTGTGAGAGCTACCACACTGGGTGGAGTACGTATATATTACAGCTATTTCTATAAAGGATGCCTATTTACAATAACCTTCTGTCGTTCCCTTGCTTTTCAACTGGTTGTATTTTAGACTTGAGAATTGTTGTTTAAGAGGTTTGTAGAGCATTGCATAGGATTTTAATAGAATGGAAGCCTGAGGGTCACTGTCTGTTACTGGCAACGTGTTGACCAAACAAAACATTAACCTCTTCTTTTCCTGCAGCACAAAACACAAATGTTTATGACTAAGACGCTCGTGGAAATCCTTAAATTCCTGTTCAGCATTCAAAAAGGTAAGCTACAACTTAAAAATCTCACCTTTTGTTTGTAAACGGAGTCAGGAAGTAATTATTTTTATCCTCCAACAGAAAATCCTCTGAAGAAAGATGAATGTGAAGCAAACCTAAAAATGTTTGAAACTCTTGCTGCCCTGCAGGTGGGTATGTTTACAGTTTCAAACTGCTTTTGATTTACTGTAGTTATTCCAATTGTTCTTATAACATGGATGATATTAAAAATTAATTGTATTTGCAACTTATGTGCAAAGGTTCTTTTAGTATTGACTTCAAAGAGATTCTAAGGCTAATCTGGCAATTTAAATAATGCCTGGGAAAATTCCCGGTTACTAGAACTCAGTTGTCCATTTAAACCAAAAAATTAGATACTGTCCTAAAAGTCTTAATTGCTAACACTTCAAAGATTTCATGATAGAGTACTGTAATATTTTAATAAGGTCTTGTTATGGTTTGTAAACTTAAATTATTTAATACAGCATTTGAGCATGCAGTATTCTTCAGGTTTTTTTTATTTTGCTTACCTACTGCCTTGCAAAATTCTCTAATATATTACATAAATCAGTAATTGGTAGAAACTAGTAAAGTCAACTTTGTACTGAAAGTGTTTTTATTTCTTGTTTCATTCTGAGTAATATTTTAACAACAACAACAAAAAAGTCCACAATATTTTTAAAGGGAGTTACATGAATACAAATGTATAATCTTTTTTGGGTTTTTTTTTCAGGAAGATTTTGATATCTTTCTTTCAGTGGAAGAATTTAGGAATCCTTCACTGATGTCTAGGCTTCTTGAGGAGCATATAAAAGCTTATGAAACTGTCAGATCTCTGTCAAAGTCTAGAAAAGTGCAAACAATGAATTGTAATTCAGAAGATGGTAAAACCAAGAACCGTTCTACTGAATCAAGGTTGTATAGACTGGCTTTGCTCCTGCAAAGGTCAGAGCAAGAACTGGGAGAAAAACTGGCCTTGAGAGCACTAGATGCTGGTAAAGTTGAAGACACTGTAAAAATATGCAGGTAAAACTGCAGAGGTTTTCAAAATTATAACTATTAATGGGCTTTTCTGTACTATTTCTGATACTTTGCAGAAGTAAGTAGATGTAGAGCAAAGGAAAGGGGGTTTTTGTTTGTTTTAGGTTTTTTCTGAAAATGAGTGTTTAAGCAATATGCTTATATTGCTTGTATACAGTATTGCGTGTAGAGCTAAGTGTAGTCTCTGAAAATTTCCATTGGTTTTTGCCATAAAAAGATTCCCTACAGTTTTATAGTGAGAGATAAGTAAGGCACAATAATAAATAACTATTATGAGAGCTTTTCAGCTTACACAGATAGAAGAAAACTGTTGTACTGACTATACATACCATGTCATAGTTTGTAGCTGGTCTCTGCCTCATGCTTAGGTTGTCAGATTATTTAAACCTACTACCACCTCCCCTCAAAAGAGATGAGATGAAAATGTTAAATACATTTCTTATTATTAACATGTTCTATGTGCTTCAGTATATATATCTCTAAGGTAAGCTTCATTGGATTTTTTCACTTCAGTCACATAAGTTTTAGTTGCAGTGAAAAAATAATACCTAGTATTTGCTTATTAGTAAAAGAGAATTAAATAATTAGAACAGAATGTGACCTTAAGTAAAAGCACTAAGGACTAGTATTTTTTTTTTAATTTTTAACTTCATTTTTTTTAATAGGGAGTTCTATGAAAATCACTATAATGAAGAAACAGGGAAGCTGCTGTTTTCAGTATGTCAGAGGCTTTGTCATATGTTGGGAGGTGATGTTCCAATGATCACTCCTAAAGATATGAATCTTCCATCAGTGATCTATGAAATGGCTTGCCAAGCAGCTACAGCATGTAGTCCAGGTAATTACAATGATCATTTATTTATGTTCATATTGTTCCAAACAATATTTAATAAAAATGAAAACAAAGTTAATTTCTATATATGCAACTGTAAAAATAGGTGCTGCAAAATATTGTTTCCTTTTAATAGGACATATGAACCTTCCATTCATAGTATGGTAATGATCTTAATATTTCTACAGATTTACTATTAGATTGTCTGGAACTATGTAAATATACGTTGGCTGCCAAGGAAATTTACAGACAGTGCCAAATAGAAAATTATGGATTTACAGCAAAGGTATTTTCTGCTAACTTAAATATATTTTTTTTTTTTTTTAGTATCTCTAACATCTTGATTGACTGAATAGTGTTCACTGTACACTTTTTTCCTCCCATTTCTCCAGCCATATTTTATGTTTGTTTAAAAAGCAAACAACCAAAAAACCCCACACAGCTCTGCAAATAAGAATTTCCCTGAATATGTGTGTACTTCAGCATAAAGAGTAAACTGATTTGACTACTAAAAGTAGTGCAGCTATGACACATGCACAAGTAGCATACTCCACTTATGTTTCAGTATAATAAATCCCCCTAATGTGACTGAAAATATTAGTCATTTTATTGAACAGCTGCTGCTAGGACTGCTAGAGAGCATAGAGAGCTGACACTAAAAAAGCTTGCTTTTTTTTTTTTTTTAATAGGTAAAATATGGCAGACGGTTTGATTTTTAAGTGCATGTATTATGTGAAGGCATTCCCAACAGTTTTGTAAAACTTCAAGATGGATCAAGTTCTTCAATGGCATCTTTGTTTTTAGTTCAGGTCAAGCAGTGCTTTAAACTACTTGAAATTAATGGGCTCTTACAGTTTGAGTGGATTAGATCAAAGTGGCTGTGCAAGCATATTTATGCACTGAATGTTATTTTTCTAAAAAATGATGCATTTGAAAAATATTTGCTTGTAATATTTTGCCAAGAATGTTTATGAAAGGCTCCATTAAATTAATTAAGAATGCATTTTGGCTGTACAACTAAATAACTGCAACATTGAAGAGAAATGTGGCCACTGAGTAGGAAATGCGTTTAGTGCTACTGGCCATTTAACAAAAAGTAGCATAGTAGAATCCATTTTCAAATAGAAGATCATGTTCTAATCCTGTATTCAAAAACTGGAATCTCTTGCAACACCTAGTTCGTTAGTAGACTTATTAGCTGTTCTTTTTATTGTGTGTACTTTTGAAAATGTTCTTATTTAGACAACATCTTTTGGAGGAGATAGAGATCCTTATGAAGAGTGGATTTACGATGACTTCTTTAATGAAGATGGGATAGTTCTTGATCCACAGATAGCTCTTCCAGTTGCATATGAAACTACTTCTTCTCTTCTGCCTGTTTGTGGTAAAGTTGCTTTCCTGAACATTGAGTCAATACGCAGTCTGTATTTCACATTGATTTTTATCTAGGAACCTAAGTAATTCAGCATGTGTGTGGAAATTATCACCTCAGAAATCTCAATTAGACAAACTTATGGAAGGAATTTCTGTTGCAGGGGGTACAGGATGTAAAGATGACTTTGGTTTTTGTTCTGGTTCAGGAAGAATCTGAATGACAAACACCTGAAGACATGGAGCATGCTCTGGAGAAGTGTTACTATAAACTTGCCCTGTTCTTAGGATCTTCTCTAAGCATCTTCTGTTAGCTGCTAATGGAGACAGGGTTTTATCAAGATGAATTTCAGCTTATTCTAAAATGATTGTCCTTATATTATATACCATTGTAGATACAACTTTTTGAAAATTTCAAGTATTATAAACAGAAATCTACAACATTGTATGTGCTGAAAAAAGACACTTTCAGCTCAATAAAAGAAGCACTGAATATTTAAGAATTATTTATTTTTAACTTCTTGATGTAAATGTTTTCTTTCCTAATGTGTCATTGGTGTATTAAAAAGCATATAATTGCAAATTCTGTTGCACAGTGCTAAATCTACCTATAAAGGATATGCTTATTTGATTGATTTGAATAGGTTTATTAACTTCACAGATGAAGTGTTTATGTTGACTGTCTCATCGAGACAAAGGGATTTATACACAAAGTAGTTACTGAAAATGGTTGGTTTGTATTCCTTTGTGTGTTTGAAAAGATATTCCCTCCTATGAAATAACTTCTGATTAGGCACAGTAAAAAAATAGCAGTCCTGGCTCTTAGACTTCATGCATCTTTATTTTATGTACTCTCCCTGAAGTGTAGTATTTTTAAGGGTTTTTTTTTCCAGATCTTGGCACACTGCTGATGTGTATTTGTCTGTCTTTCAGAGAACAAGCTGTATCCTTTGGACTCTACAAGCCTGGCAAACTGCGCATTTATTAAAGGTATCATAATGGCAGGTTCACCATGCTAAAAGTATAAACCAGACCACTAGAAAAATGTGAGGTTTAAATTAAACCTACACAAGCTTGGCTAACTCACAGGTTTTTTTAATAGGTGCCTAGATGTTCCACTTAAAGCCATGTTCTAGGGGGATAGCTTGGTTCAGCACAGAAGACACCAGTTTGAATCATAATTGCTACCATTCAGTCACATGATTTTGGGCATGTTGTCAGAGCCTATACTTCAGTACAGAAGTTCTACCACTATGAGCTAGGATCCATTAGAGCCTTTCCAAGAAGACGAGCAACTTCTGGTTTTTGAACTAAAATGAGACCCTGTCTTAAATGAAAAGCCCTGAAAATTTGAGGTTTCAAAGGGAGCTAAGGCTGATCTTTTGTCATAAATTTAATGAAGAAAAAGAGAAACTGCTCTGACAGTAATTCCAAGAACAATACGCTTAATATAAATACACTAATTATTTTCTTGGGTTGTTTGTTTTCAAAATATACGACAGGACAGAACCTTCTCCTGCCAGTTAGAACTCCCATCTGTGCAATACTACAGAACCTCATGGAGTGCAGTCAGTGCGAGTTAGCTTTGCGGCTAATAGTCAGTTCATTTGGATCCTGTCTTCAACATGGTATCTCAAACAACATGGATTTCTCCCTGAGTGAAAAGGTATGGCAATGACAATGCTGAATTTTGCTGAGAGTAAATTGCAGAAGTATGCCAACTATTAACAGCTTTAGAGTGGTTAGATAAGAATTAGATAGGTATGGGAGAGGCTATCGCCATGACCGTTTAAAAATTAGTACCACTTGATCAGATGTTGAGTCATTTTGTGAAAGGAGCTGGTAGTTTCTTCTCTATTTTTCACGGTCCTCTGTTTCTCTTTGCAAAGTATGTTCAGAACTAAACTTCTAGTCTCTGCAGGGAGGCCAGGAACAAAATTAATGTTAATAATAGTTTATTATGTTTTTTCACATTGTTTTATCATCAGTTAGTATGGGAAAAGTTGCAAGTAGAATATTCAAGAAACACTGCTCAATTCAAAAGCACTTGGAAACAGAACTCTTTTTTCTACCTAGAAGAGATCTTTTTGAGACCTTATTTAAATCTGAAAATACAATTACTATAGTACCTCCTGTTACGCTATAAATGACAAGAGAAGTTGAAGGCTTAGAATGTTCTGACAGGTTTGGTTTTTTTTTTTATAATAGCTACATGATGGCCATATGCTAGCTGAAACCAAAAGCTTTCTCATTGCTCTGAAACAGAAGTGTACTTCAGTAATTATGACCATTATCCTGACCTTACTACACAAGGTAAGAATGCTCTGAAAAGGGTAAGAGTGAGCCCCTTTCTTCTGCTCTGTCAAGAAAGGGGCTACCCTTCCTATTAGAAAAACCTGTTCTGAAATTGTCCTGTGGCCAAACGCCATGAAACCCACAGATTCTGGAAAAATCGCACAACTTGAAAAACCATAGAGAAGGTGAAGGGAAGTACTGGCGGTATTGCAGTGGTGGGAAGGGACTGGGTTCCACAGCCTCATGTCCCAATACCAGAATGGGGCAAGGGCGGGCTGGATGGCCTGACAGCGTTGGCCTTTGTGGTCCCAGCCACCTGGCTTCCTGCCACAGCTGCAACAGGTGTTTCTGAACAGCCTTGGAACAGACACCACCTTGCTGGCAGCCACATGTTGTAGCCCTGGCATATTTGAGCCTCTTACAGACTGTGTCTCTTTGATCGTACATTAGCTGATCTGCCTGAAAGGTTAGGCACAGTGGGAGCTTCATCTTTGTGCAATCCTTTAAGGACTCCTAAATTTTAATAATAGTCTTTATGATCTGTAGGTGTTCTCTATCTCATTTTCAACCCTAGTTTCATTTTTGATTTGTAGACTTCTAGTTGAGGGGAATTTTTAAAAAAGCTATCTGCAAAACCTGCAATATACCATCTTCTAAGGCAGTTTAAACTAAGGGAAGTTACTTTTAGACTGGTTTTCAGTATAGTTAGATTTTAAGTTCTAAAACCTGAAATGCATTTTTAGTCTTTTTTTTTTTATCTAACTTAAAGGCCAAATACACTTATAAATTGCAGAGTACTTTTTATGTGTTACACTTTATTCAAAGACTCCTATTAAAATAAATTCCTAAAGTTTGTAATGGTTTGGGTTTTTTTTTTTTTTCCTAAAACACAGGTGTTCAGCTGTCGCTTCATAGATCAGAACCTGGCATTGGGATATTGCACAATTTTGCCCAAGGAAGATATGTTCAATAAGCTGTGGGATGTCATAAACAATACATGGCAAAATTACAGAAAAGTTTTGGTAAGTTCACAAGACAATGTATTTCTTCAGCATATAGAGAATGTTAAAAAAGACATCGGTAATATATAGAAGCCCAATAGTTTGCCATTATTAAGGGTACCACTGAGAGAGAAGCTACCTCTCTTTGCCACAGTGTAAGATTGTGCAGAGGCAGTTGCATATATTTCTCCGTATTTTGGAGAAACTGTTTTTTGACAGCAGTTGTCAAGAATGGAATGAATAAATAAATACATCTATTAAAATATAAAGGAAGATGGGAAGTAAAGCATAATAAATGGGGAGGGAGAGTGACATAAATTTGGAGAAAAGATTATGTCTAAAAAATACCTTCTGTATTGGTTTCACTAGTACAATACAACAGAACATTTTTGAGTTTTAAAGTAGCTTTGAACTGCCAACTCAGGAAGTGGAGTAATCCTGATACTACCTTCTGTGAGGTTTGTTTTCAATTTACACAGATGTGTGATTATCTATGAATTTAGAGGATTTAGACCTTAGGATTCCCAGTTTTCAGATTATTATTATACTTGTAATCACTTCCCTTCTCACTCCTCTTAGGCAGTAGCTCTGGTTGGAGCACAGCTTGCTAACCTATGTGGTGAAGCAAAAGAAAAAGAAAAATTCCAAGAACTGGTTACTGATGCAGAATGGGGTATCCAACTTGCCAAATTTGGTGTAAGTTTTGATTTTTATTTTTTTTTTTCCCAATTTATTTTAGGGTTTTATTAACTGAGTGTCAATATCTTCTGAGATTTATTGTGATTTTTAGACAGATTTCCTAGTCAATGTAAGAAAAGTTAGGGTTTGGTTTTGTTTTTAATTTTTCATTCTGCTTCTCTGCTTAAATAAACGTCAGAAACTGAGCAATGCAATAACTGAGGGTGCTACAAAAGAACTTTTAAGTGCTTAAATATTATTTGGTGCAAGGCATAGCAAGTAAATGCACTGCTTTTTCCTGCTCTGAAAATCTCTGGATTGAAACTAAAGAAAATGTAAAAGGTTGACTATATAAGAAATTAGTCTTGATATTGTCTAAAAGACTTCTTTGGAAAGAAGATAAAATGTTTATTTATCTGTAGATTTCTTTCGAGACTGTATTTAGACAACCACCTATAAGGAAGAAGGAACTCCTAAGAACACTGGTACAAAATCCAAAAGTAGACACAGATCTTATATTGAATTACTGCAGGTAATAATTGAAGCAAATCAATTGTGTTAATTGTTGCTGTAATAATAACCATCCCTACTGAAATATATTTTAGTTTAAATAGATCCTAATTACTGTAATAAGCAAATAATTTTTATTTTTTTTTTTTAAGTATTAATCAGAATACCTACTGGTCTCTGGTGAATTTATTCATAAGGAAATAAGCACCTTGATGACACCAAAGGTCAGAGACAAAATAATATTCTGTCCTCTTCTAGTACTTTCATGCTGGACAGTGATGACGCACTGCAGCTTTGCATTGAAACACTTCTTCTCCAGAATGCTAATACACATCATGTTGAACGTGACTCCGCAGAATACAGTGAGAAGCAACCTCATTCCACATTACTAGCTAAAGCACTGGAAATAATTCCTCTACTGAAAAGCACGAAAGACCTGGTTTCTAGCCTCAGTGGAATATTGTACAAGGTAAAAAAAACAAACCAAAACAAAAAACACAACACACCAAAACAAGCAAAAAGAATCCCTGTAGTATGCCTCTAGTCTCAAGTGCTGTATGTCACTTGAATGGCAGATTCCACAGAAATTTGAAAAGGTTATTTTTTTCTGATTTTGCTAAAGAATGTAAATGTTAAATTTCAGTTTTCTACTTCTCTGGAAAAAACAATAGAACAACATATCTAATTATCTTTAAAGACAAGTTGAGTATTTCTTCCCAACTTCCCTTAAAAAACAACCAGAAGATAATCAAACAAAAAAGTCACTACTTAAAATCGTAGCACACTGGAAATACTTTGAAGTGTTACATTAAAAATAGATAGGGGCAAAAAAATTTATATCTTCAGGGGTTTTGTTTTGGTTGGTTTTTGGTTTTGGTTTTTAGGGGATTTTGGTTTTGTTGAGGTTTTTTTGTTGTTTTTTTTTTTTTTTCTTTTCATCATTTTGTGTTTGGACTTTCTGCAATATCCTGACAATTTTTTTTAGGATTTAGGACTATGAAATGGAAGTCTTTTGTTTTAGGGAAGAAGTATGTCATGATGCTTATCTGTTTCTTCAGTGTTATGTCAACGTAGTTGGTATTAAAATTGGAAAAACCCAGTTGTATGTTTTTATAAGACAAATCACGTAAGATCTTGTAAAATAGATTGTTGTTTTCCACAGCTTGATCCTTATGACTATGAAACTATTGAAATTGTCCTGAAAGCGATACAAAATGCTGATGAAAAGAACACCAGTCTCCAGCTGAATCAGGTACATCCAAATATGTTGCTGTTACCTTGCTAATGGCATCTGTATTGTTTTGTCTATTTATGAGCGTAGTTATTCAAGAGTCTGTTGAAATTAATTTAATTATTCTATCTACACAGCTCTCATTCAGAAGATAGCATTCAAGAAGTAATGGTCTCTAGCTGTTTCTCAGCAATGACTCATAGCAGGGATAAAAACTCTACAGATATGTACCAACTCTGCCAAAAAACCACATGTCTCTCGGACTTAGGCGTGTTTACTAGGGGGGGCAGGGAGAAATACAGTCGTCTTATGGCTCTTTTGCTTTTTCTTGCCTTTTTATTTTATTTTTTCCCTCCCCCTAGGCTTTGAGCCTCCTCAGACATCTGGAATCTTACAAAAGAATTTCTCCACCTGTAGACCTAGAACACCAATATGTTTTAGAGCATGTGATTCCCTTATCTCCAGCTGCTCAAACCAGACTGCCCTTTCATCTGATATTCTTTAGAACTGCACGATGTTTCTGGAACATTATATGTACGTTCAGTGTTTTTTATGGCTAGATATACGTATGATTCCCTTTCTCTGCTATGTGTGAACTTTCAAGTTCTACAGTATATCTTTTATATTAATTGTATTTCTTTATTAATGCAATTTTGATCCCAAGTACTTCTGAAAGCACTTGTACTCCCAAGTGGTGAGGTCACTGGCCTTCAGTGGAGCCAAGACAATAGATACAATGCAGAATTCTGTCCTCAAATTCTTTTCTTAGGACCTCTCAAAGACCAATCCACATATCCCACTTCCCAGGCCAGTGTGGGTAATTAAGATTATATTCTTTCTCTCCCAGTGGAGGTCTGCATCTAACAATAAACTGAAAGTGCTTCATTTCATAGAGAAAGCTGCAGGTGGACTGTGATACTATCCTAGACAGCTGTCTTTTTCCTTTCAGCTGCAGAGCTCAGTGAGGAATCCTTCCCGACACTTCTGTTGATTTCCAAACTAATGAAGGTAAAGTAGCATCTTGAAAGGATTTATCTCAAAATTATTCTTTCTACCCCACACAAAAAAGAGCTTTTGGTTTGTTTTTGGGGAGTTTTTCTGCATGATTTTGGTTTCGCTATAGAACTTCCGACAAGTCTTAATCTACTTTAATGTTTTTCTAGGTTTCACTGGATATCTTACACATGTCTGCAGCTCAGCATGTCTTTGAAAAAAAATTGAAACCAAAAATATTTGAAATGAGAAACACTGGATATACATCAGTAATTAGCAAGGAAACAACTAAAACTGTGCAGACAATTCAGTCATATCTGCTGTCTATAATTAATCCAGAGTGGGCCGTAGCTACAGCTCACAAGATTGCACAAGAATTTCCAACAGGTAAGGTGCATATGTGATGTCTTGAGGGGTGAAGTAATGGGAGGAGAATAGGTTTGAGCAAAGAAAAGCTAGCCTGTAACCAAACATTTGTTCAGTATTCTTTGATAAAACCTGGGGAAGTTTTAGAATAAAAATGCATTTGTCTCCTACATCCAATTTTGAACAGTAGGCTAGAACAACAGCCATTTTATAACACAGCCTCACTATTAAATCTTTTTTTCTCTCTTTTTAAGCCATGTTGTCTTGCTTAAAGTTTCTGCATGTTCATACCATCTTCAGACAAGTTTTCCAGCAAAAGCAAATATTTCAGCCAAATTTAAACTAGCTTCTCTATTATCTGAATCCAAATAGATAATTTTTTTTTTTCCCCCTCTTCAGGTACAAGAACTCTCCTAATATTTTAAATAGCTTCTAAAATGTTTTTTAAAATTCTTTGAAATAAAATGGATATTCTGTATACTGTAGAAAGGATTCATTAAAACTTACTTTACTTATTTCCTTCTCCCCTTTTTTTTTTTCTTTAAAAAAGGTCCTGACCAGATTCAGGCATTTAAATTCTGTCTCTATCTAGCTGAGAAATGGCTGAAGAATACTACAGCTAAGGTAACAGTAAATTGTTTGCACAACTGTTGTTTTACAGTCAGGTACTTATGTTAGTGTTTTGTCTTTTGGTGTTTTGGGTAGTGGTGTGTAAATTGTACCTTAACCAGCCCCGATATGGGAAGTACTTTCTTTTGGGGAAGTGACTGTGTGACACCTCAGAAGAACCCTCTCTGTCCAGTAATATTCTCCAGTTCACAACCTAGCAAAAATTAGGCTTAAAGTTCTTGAAGGCTTGACAAAATATATACAGTTTTAAGGGGAAATAATTTGTTCTTTCTGCTGTTGTGTGCATTTTTCTTGCTGCAGGAGAATGAGTTGGAATCTGTTCCAGCTGTTAGATCAATAGCATCATTAAGTTTTGCTTTGAGTTCCAAGGCCATTTAGCTATTTGTAGTACTATATATAAAGAAAGTCTACTTTGACTTGGTTCTCAGGCTCATTTTTACATGATTGGTAGGGAAAGGTGAATAAGAATCTCACCCTTGCTTGTAAATGTCAAACTTGCTATGGAGTTGTTGAGACATAGTCAACACTAAATAGTTCTCTGATACGTAGATGCATCTTTTAATAGAATTGTGCCAAAACTAAACTGTAATTCTAGCAGCCACGGTTTAATATTAAATCTTTTTTCTTCTCCATCTTACCTCAAAATGTCTTAATTTTACATACTGATGCATGTGGTACATATTTTAGTTGACTTTTTTTACAACATACCTTTGTTTACAATTTTTTCCAAAATACGTTTTCTTGCTAGAACAGCATGGTTAATACTGTCTGTTTACAGGAAAAATACCTGTACATACAGGTATGGGGACAGATCTGAAGAACAGATCTTGCTACCCAGTTCACTGTTTTAGACTATAAAAAGTTAAGATGTTTTTTCTAGTGCTTTTGAGTAAAAGGAGGCTCTTTTATATAAAACTGTGGTGTTTTGCTAAAGGATGATTCACATGAAAAAGCGGAAGTCCTACAGAAGAAATTATATATGCAGTATAAGCGATCAGCAACAGAAAATGTTCTAATAACACATAACTTGAACACTGGAGAGCATTTAAAGTATATTGGGAAACCAGCAAATCTTATCATTTTACTATATGAACACCACAGTATAGACCAAAGAATCCAGAATCCAACTGGCAGAGATTATCCAGGTAAGTATCTGTAATCTAGTTTCAAAGGAACAAAAAGATGTTCTTTAAAAAATGCTGTGAGATAATACTAGTTTGTAACTATATTGTCTTTACTTATTTATGTAGATATCCATATGGCAGCTAAGGAGATAGCTGAAATTAACAGTTTGGATATGAACAAAATTTGGGATAAACTGCTGGAGAAATGGCTGTGTCCAAGTATACTGCCGTCAGAAGTAAGGAGATTGGTTCTGGAGAAAAATGGCCAATTACATAAAATATGTATATTTTTATGACTTGTTCAAAAGACTAAGGTTATTTTGCACAATTTGCCTTTAGTACTCATGAATTTAAGATGTATCTGAATTCAGACTGCTAACGATTTCAGTACCTTTCTAATATTGTTGCACGCCACTGTCTCTAGTGAGAATGATTTGAAATGCTTTCCCTTCTCTCTGTATAGAGATTAAAATCTTATCTTTGGTGCTACGGTAAGGTTGTGTAGCCAGCCTAGAGGACTAAAGGAGTTGTAAATATATTAGCCTCATCAAACACTGATTCTAGAATCCCAAAGAGAATGAATCCTCTCCTGTGGCAACTTAGCTAACAGAGAGTTAATTGCTGTCTGTGCAGCATACAGCTGGGTGAGAAAGGGCAGGGAGCGGGCACTGCCTCTGCTTCAGAACACCAGTTCTCCGGCTGAGGAATGGTGTTGACTGCCAAGCACATAGTTAAATAAAGAAAGGACTGATAAAATCAGGATTCCTTTCCTTGGCTGTATTAGCGGGGTGCCCAACTTTTAAGACAGGGTTTGAGCAAGGATATGAGCCAGATATTTATCCAAACAATTTAGAAAACTCTCACAACTAGATTTTCACATCTCTTTAAAGAAAACTCAGGAAATCTTTGGAGATGTACAGGAAGATGGAGAACTCCGAAGGTATGTGTGTTGTCTTAGATATAAAATGGCAAATTATTGTTAACTTGCAAGTTTAACTATATCTGGCTTTTTCAAGAAACCTAACAGTCTGTGTGATTCAGAACTCACAGTTGTGTTCTTGTTTTCACTTTCTGGTGACATCAGTTTTGAATCCCCAAATACTTATTTATGCAATGAAATGGCATTTGCAGTAACTTACACATGTAAGTGTGTGCTTAAGAGTAGAGATTTGGAGGTTTTCCCCTCATTTTGTATACCCTTGGAATCTCTTATCCTTAATCTCTTTCTGACACTGAAATATATTTACTTTTCAATTAATATTGATACATTGTATTTCAGTAGCTATGCTAGTCTTGTATTAAAAATAAAATGCATTTTTGCAGAGTTATATATCTACTTCAGTCACACCCTGTGGATTATAGTTCAAGAATGCTTTTTGCAATTACAACATCTGCCACATCTGTAAGTTTCTAAGTTCCTGTTTTAGCTTGCTACTTATGAAACTTTTACCTCTTATTGAAATCAAGTGTTGTCTGCTTAACTGTATGAGTTTCAACCTAAGGCCTTTGTATCTGTGTTTTGGATAGTTTATATATCGGTATGAGCTCTATGTTTCTCACCACCACCACCACCGTTGGGGTATAACTGTGTTGTTCATTAAATTTTGCTATTGACTGTCAAGAGCAGCCCTTGAACTCTGGGCTTTCTAAGTTTATTGTTGATATTATCTGAAAATAACTTCATTAAACTTTTTCTAGAATGTGCTTTAAGCTGGTGTAATACATTGGCTCACTTTTGGTGGAATTAAAGCAGAGTCTAAAAATATTTAGCAGAACCTTAACCTTCAGTCTTTCACACTTACTAAATGTATTTATTTGTGATACTATATATCACAGATATTTTTCTTGCCTGCATTAATTGTCCTGAATCTAGAAAATCACCTGGTTTAGGAGTGTTCTTTTAAGCTGACAACTATTTCAACTGGTTAGTATAAAAGTTTAACGTGAACCAGTCCGTTACTTAGCATATATTTCTGCTAAATGAATCAAAAAATCTTGGAAAGGATCATGCTAGACATATATAACCCTCTTTCTAGTTGTTCAGCCAATTGTGACTTTTCACTGTGTTGGTTTTTTTCCCCCCTCTCAGCCAATTGGTGTTACTCAGTTGACATTTGTCCACAGGAGCAGAGCACTTAAGTGTCTGCTCTACTTGGCAGATACCAAGACTGTGGAATCACTCTTCAAGAAACCCATTGAGGAAGTAAAGTAAGATGAATTTTCCTGAAGGTGTTCCTTAATAATGATGTTTTCTTGGTCTTTAACAGCCACTGGAAAGAAATATATGATATTTGGAGAATTATTTTTTACTGATCTGGTTTTTGAGCTTTTAAAATCTATTTCTGCAGAGCATAATTAGATCTTTTTATCTGTAATGTAGTCCACTATATCACAGTCCTAACTCATAAACCTGAAAGTAATATGACATTACGTGGGAAATATTTTGTTCCTTTTTGCACAGATTGCAGTTACTTCTCTAGTAACCGAAGCATTTTCTCCTACCCAGATATATATAGTATTCTGTTCATCAGAGTTTACAATTGGTCATCTTACAAAGACATAGTCCTCTGCAAAAATAAGGAACCAAAATACCAGCAGAATAATGTTGTTTCTCTGAAAGTATCTGTAGAACTAACTAACTTAGAAAATATCCAGAATAGAATTTCTGCACTGGTAACCTGAGATTAGGGCCTCTTTAATGGAAAGTGATGTTTTCAGAGTACATCATACCAAAGAGCTACATACGCGTTTCTGTAAATATGCAGTCTCTGTGCATGAATGAAACTTTAGTTGTAAGAGTTATAGTAACTGGTTTATCTTCAGAGATGATCCAGGCCCTCCATCGTTCAGGTTAATGAAGTTTCCCTAAGCAATTACCAGAAAGTTTTTTACTTCATTAAGATCTCCTTCATAAGTACAATCTACTTTTTTTTTTCTTCTTCTTTTAAAGCAACAGAACACTTTTCCAATATTACCCTGAGCTTGATTATGTGACTTGTATTACAAGAATCACTGTACATACCATTAACTCATGTTTTTCGGGGTACTATTTTACAGGTATTTTCTAAAATGCTGCGTTTATCTGGCGGAGTTTGAAATCTTGAATATTCCTTATACTTATGAATCATTTCATAAGAGTCCTAAGGAAGGAATGATTAAGGGGCTATGGAAGAATCACAGCCATGAACCCACGGTATGATTTCTAAATCCTTTGTAATTTTTTGTTTGTTTGTTATACTTTGTGTGAAATATATACCGTTCTACATAGCACATGCATTTCTAAACAGATGTTGCTCCAATGTCCTCTGTCCCATTCATACAGTACTCATGATCTGCTACTCATAATTACATTTAAAAATACCAGCAAATATGCAGTTACCCCAAAGAGTCTTCTCTTTCAGAGGGACCAAAAAAACCCCAAACCTGTTGATGTGCTGACTACTGCCCGTCACATAATTATTCCCTAGTACTTGCCTGCCTTTGTGTACCCATACCTTGTCTCTTGTCTGGGAAGCAAGATCTTTGGTGCAAAAGCCTTTTTTTTTTTTTTTTTTTTTTTAAAGTTTCTTGGACTCATACCTCATACTTAATATGAATTAAATATTAACAGGTATACACCTTTAGAACAGCTGTTAGTTTACTTAAAACCTATCTCTGGCATATTTGATAAGTTATACTCTGCTTAGGAATTTAACTTTGATAATTACTTTGTGTTACCAAGTATGTTTTGTAAACAGCTAATTTAACACTGAAGACAAGGGCAGGTAAATGAGGTTTCCAGGTAGACAACAGTATATGACAAAAAAAAGTATGCTATTCTATTAAGGCTTCAACAGTAATACTTCTGATTTATAGCCATAAAATAGATATGTAGCCATAAAATAGAAATGATCTGTTCTTTAGTTAAAATATACACGTGCTAGTCTAAAATTTGAAAACGACAGATAAAAAAAATCTTTAGCCTTTGTACAATTAGAAAATAAAATGATATCACATATAGGTGGGTGTTTTGGTTTTCTTTTAGTTCTCCTCACATGTGTAAAATAATTTTGAAATTGGCTTAGTTGTGGCCTTTCAGGAGTTAAAGGTCCTGGTAATGCTGTAAAAATCTAAAATTATGCTGGCAAGCAGTAAAGGTTTCAAGATAATGAATGTATATTAAAATGCAGCATGTCCTTGCTCTCCTTTAGGCTGTTAGACTGGTGACAGAACTTAGTCTAGAATACAAAGTATATGATTCCCAACTGTGGAATGGCCTACTACAGAAACTCGTTGGTTTCAATATGGTAAGGAATTTTTAAGCATGAAGTTCTGCAGTGAGGTGAGAAAAAGGCTTTTTTTTTATCCACTGATTTCTAAAGAATGTGATAGATACATAAACTATAAACTTACCGTGAACAATTATTGATAATTTACCTGGTTACTCTGGGCTCTTAGATACTGAACTGATGAAGCTTTGAGGAATTTGTGTTGTAGCAATCTACTGCTTGAGAACTGTGATCTTAAATTGTTCTAGATTTTTTTTTTTTTTTTTTAAGGCACAAAGCCTTTCAGATGGCAAGAGTAAATCCTATGATAATAAATTGAAAAATTTCTTCATATTATTATAGAACATAATAATGCATATTTTTATGTGCATATATATACTCAAACTGTGCATATGTGTATATACATCTGTGTACATGTATATGCACACGCAAAAATATTACCCCTAAAATATATTTATTATGATAGTAATCCTGATTTTTGTCATTCAGAATCTTAATTACCTCTGATTGTCAAACTTTATGTAATGTTGCTACGGCGTAAGGAGATAACAGATGAACCTGGCAATGTAGTTGTATCCAGAGCAGGTATTGAAGCACTACTAATAGCAAAGAAGCACTACTAATAGCAAAGAAGGTGGGATTCACAGACTTTTCAGCACCAGTTGTATTAAGACTACCAGAAATCTTGGGTATTAACTGAGACAACGTATGCCACTACTGCTTGTGATAATTTACTGAACTATAAATCATATTTCCATATGCATCAGTTACTCCTCTCAGAGGAAGAGAGGTACCTTGAGGGTCTGCAGACAAGAAAACAAGCATAATGCAGTTCTGTAGATTATCGCCAAATCTTCAAAAACACTGTAGCATTTTATAATGGAAGTTTTGGGGTTTTTTTTTTCAGATTCAATATCTAAGAAGAGTTTTGATAGCAGTTACTGGGATTCATTCATTATGGGAGGTACGCAAATATTCTGTGGCTCCTAATCTTTTTCTTCACTTACTGGGAGTTTAGCATCATGTTTGTGTGGCGCGCGTGTGTGTGTGTGAATGGCAGCCATCTATGCCACGAAGTGTTATGCATGAAAAGATGCTTTTTGAATGACTATTTTTATGACAATGCAATATGCAGATGAGTATCATTATTAATCACTGAAATAGCATAGGTTGCACTTGTGGTTCCTTCAGTAAACACTTACTTGGAGGGTTTTGTAAAGTTGGACAGAATAAGTTTATCATCAGTCAAAATACGGCTACATCTTAGACTATGAGATGAGGAAAGCAATATTAGGGAGCGATTCATCCAGAATAAAAAGAAAATTGACAGGCTTCTTCCACCTACAGTATGGGTCAGGATGTCTGTTTACAAGTACACTTATTTACAACTGTGTTTGGCTATTACTTTAAAACTTTGTTGTCAACAGATTCCCAACTTCAGTCGAGCTTGGCGAAGTGTAGTTCTGTCACCATTTGTCACAGGTAGGGTTGTTATTAGCTATCATGCTTGTATAGTAACTTGGTTATATATTTACCATGTTTTCTTTATTTTTTAGCTTCATGTCCACTGAATCCTAAACAGTTAGAGGAATGTTTAGAGTGTTTTGTGATTCTGCTCAAGTAAGTAGATAGTACATCCCACATTTGTATTAGTTTGAGTGGGAATGCCCATTTGTAATTTCTCATCCAATAATCTGCCCTGGAATATGCAAAGGAGCTCTGAGAACTGGGGAACCTGAGGCATGAGGAAGAACTTCTTGTGGGAAGACAGGATGAGGGCATGCACCCAAACAGAAATTCTGTGCTTGCCCACAGACTGTTGACAACTTGGTACCTTGGCTGTTTAAACTGTGCGGGGAACGGCTCTCAATTGGGACTCGGAATCAGAAGCATAGACTGCTGAAAACCAATTTATCTGCCCAGTCTCTGCCCCCATGAGGCAGAGGCCATCTGACATTTTTAAAGGTCTCATGGTCAACCCTAAAAGTCCAGTTAATATTTTTCTTAGCCAAAAATATAGCACATTTCCGAAAACATTAACACAGAGTATAAGAGAGAGAGAATTCATTTTTCTACAAAGAATAAATATGACATGACAAAAATTTAATAGCTACACCTATGGCATTAATGTTCCAAAACATTCTATACATAAACCAGTTTTGCATTGCCTTTACAATGTATAAAAGCACAATAAATCCTTTCTTATTCACCACAATGCTCTGACTTGCTCAAGAAAAGAACCAGAGCTCAGAAACCCTGACTTGAACCAAAAGTTAGTTAGGAAATACTGAAAACGCATCCAGCTGAAGAACACGCCTACACTACTGTGTGTATACATATGTACCAAAGCATTACTCTGGGCAGTTGGCCAGCACTTCCCCTCAAAATAGGGCCTTGGGTGTTTAGAAAGAGAAACTGGAGTCGGGTGGGTTTTGGTGTTTTGCTTTTTTTTTTTTTTCCAAGCTAGAAAATCGTAGTGCATTTGTATTTTGTGAAACTTCAACTTGCATAGCTTGGCCGTTTCTGAAAAATAATGTGAGGTAAAAATGCGTTGTTCTATCTGGCTTAAAAATCTCAATGCAGTTTTGTTGACAGTACTAAGCCATCCAGTTGTACATATTATATCTGAGAACTTCACTCCTAATCTTCTCAAGGTGTCCTGTTCTGGCTGACTTGGATGTCATCGGAATAGCTAAACAATATGCACAGTTGGACCTTCCAGCTTTTGCTTTGGGATGCCTGTTGCTGATTCCTCAGTCTGAGAAGCGAGAGCAGCAAATTCAGGTAAATAATAACTTTTGTGTTCTGTGTACTGGAATTATCTTTAAGCGTGTTATGTTCAACAGAGACTGTGAAAGATGGTAACTTATAATCCCATCTTATTTGAATATATCACTGCTGACAGCTGCTTGGCATTTCCCACCCACAAAGGCTATTGCCCTGAATTTGTCCTTCTGAAAGGTATCACATGAACACTTCCTTTCCCCCCCCTTTTTTTTTTTGTTTTAAAGCAAAACCAGCTAGCTTCAAGTCATCCTCAGCAGCTTTGTCATATGACTTTGCCTTCTGAGGCTTTGAGGATATTGTATGGAATCCCACCCATGAAAAAAAACACAACAAAACCTAAGCCACAGCCATGTACCTGCTAGAGCAGGGTGAAGTTATGATAACATATATAATTGCTGAGAAGCTACCAGTAGGCTCATTTCACAGCAGGTTGTAAGAAAAGTACCAAATCTTACTTTGGAAGAGTATTGAGTTGAAAGCTCCTGACTTCTTAGAAAGATGCTTGATATGCATCACAAGTTCTGATGTAAACCTTTTGCCTTAAAGCCATATCCTCGCTATTCATGTATCTTGACAGTTTCCTTTCTCTTCTCATTTGTTTCCATTAATTTATGCTCTGCATTGTTCTCCCAGATGACACATTATAGGCTGTTCCCTTATTTGTCATGAGCAAGCTGGCACTAGTAAATGCATCTTAAATTCTTAGCCTTCCAGTCATTAAAGTTAAGCTCAGAAAGATTTTCCCAAATTACAGCATTAGTGCAAGACCTTTAGTCTGCTGGCAATGAGTCAAAATATCTGTAACAGCTACAGCAAAATACCTTTGAGAGTTAAAAGCAATGAGCACTACTCTTTCAGGCAAACTGCATAGATCCTGGTTTAATAATTTCATGGTTTTACCTAGAATTTCAAAATATTCCGGAATAAATCAAATGCTTGCTCTGAAGGCAGTTTCTATTTGAATCATTCACGGACTATTAATGCTTTGTAACTTATTTTTGCAAGGGTTTCTTATCAACATGCAACACCGAAACTGTGCTGCAACAGATAGATGAACACATGAACACTGGAGAAGTAGCAGCATTTGCTTCTCAGGTAAATAAATAAAATTTACTTCACTTGCCTTTGAGGGGTTTTTTTGCTAGATAAGTGTACACAGAACCTTTTTTTTTCCCCCCTCTCCTGATCTTGCCAAGCATTAGTTGACATAATGCACACTTCTAAAATATAGCAACATTTGCAGGGATTTTTGCACTTTTATTAATGTGCAACTGAAAAACTCCCAGCGTATATCTATACACACACATACACAGTGCTGTGTTATAGGCTGCCCCTGTTTGCAGGACAGCATTGTTTGCAGCAGTACTACTTTATTTATTGAAATAAATGTTTTAAGCAAAAAGGCCAAAGGGCTTATGAAACTGCACTCTCTCTTGCCTCGCCTTGGGCTGCCCTTCCTAAGGGCAAGTTTCTAAACTCATTCCCCTATCTGAATCCAAGATTAGCCTTCATAAAATCTGCCATTTCACAGCACTAAAAAAAAAAAAAATTCTAAAAATCCTGCTCTATGGGAGCCCAGTAAGAAAAGTCTGAGCTCTCTTTATTCAAAAGTAAGGGGGTTTTATGTTAAAATATTAATACTTTTCCATTACTAAAACTTAAATCTACAGATTAGATCTTTGGTTTTGGACAGTATCATCAATGAGAAGCTATATGGAAAATTACTGAAAACTAAGTATTTTCCACTGTTGAAGCAACAACTGATGAATAGGCACCGAATGAAAGAACTGGTGAATTATTTTGCCAAAAAGAACTGGTAAGTTAATAAAACAGGTGATGCATGACTGGTAACAATTACAGAAACTGAATCTCTCCTTTTTTTTTTTTTCTCCATTTATTTGGAATCGTGGAGGATTTTCTAGTACTTAATTTTTAAAGTATTGCAAAGTTAAATAAAGAAAAAAAATAAAAATCTCACTTCATTACTTTGCATACTAGTATAGAGTTTTACAGTGTCATTCAAGCCAAAATAACAACTCATTGAGCCTGGACTGGCAAGCAGGTCAAATGCAGTTAAAGTAGCAAAAGTAACCTGACTGAAAAAGCAAACACTGCTGCTTTTAATCACTTCACCATACCTTCAGATTAATCCAGTTTAGTGGCATCACGGAGTCACAGCTTCAGCAACAGGAACACTCTGAAAAAAAGAAATGAACTGCCTGTACTCAAGACTTAAGAATTAGAGGGTTTGCTGCTAAGTTTTTCAAGAGTTAGAAATGCCTCTTGCGTTCCACTTAAATAAAACAAAGGGGTCTTCCCACTGAACCTACCGCAGGGCAGTTCTCAATCAGCAGTCTCTCAGTGACTCACAGTACTTGGGCTCATTGCGCACAGCTGCAAACTTTTTCAGACCCCAAATACTCAGTATTGCAAGTCACTCTGTTACCAGTTAACCTGTAGTCAAAATAGGACAGGAACTAATAAATAACCATTTCAGTTCTAGTATATATTGGTTTTATTAACAGCCACAGGTTAAATGCTAAGCTTGGCGTGGCTTGTTTTCCTCTATTGCAAAATGATGGGACCCATCTGACTTCAAAAATGTGGGGTCATACCTTATTTTTATACTTCAGTGTATACAGTCTAAATTCTTGGCTTTTTAGAGAACTTGTTGACAAAGTTAATAAACATTTTCCTCCTACAGCATTAATGATGCAATAGCCCTAATTCAAGAATATCAAGATAAATGTGGAAATCCTATTCTGGTAGACATGCCATCATCTGATCTTCTGAAGGTAAAACAAACCACTTTTGTACATTATGCAGTATTTTCTCCTTTTTTTTCTAAACTAAGACTTTCACTCAACTTTTAGCAAAAATACTTGTTAGCCAATTTATTTTACTAAAATATATTGAATATAACAAAATATCCCTTTATTAATTCAAATAATTCCTTTTACTTAAACCAAATCTGTGCCATGCTAAGCCTTATGCTTTCAAGTACTTTCACAGGTCTTAGATTATATCCTGTTTTCCTAAGCCCTAGTAATACTGTTCTCTTACCTTCCAGATGTACCTGGATGGACCAGAGGAGACCTGTGTACAGAACTGTCACGGATAAGGTCTCGATTTACCCTTTTCTCCCTCTACTGGCAAGATGAGGGCCATGCATTGACAATTCATACTGGTCAGGTGAACATTAAACTAAAACCTCAATGCTTTCACCAAAAGCTACCCTGAGCTTTCCACATTTCTAGGCTGTTTCTTCTCCATACTCTATCCCCATTGAAACAGTTTAGATTTAAAGCAGAATTTCCTGTTTCTATTCAACAGTGATGTTCATATTCAACACTTTGATTTTAGGAAGGATTAAAATTTATTTCCTTCTATATTTGTCCACGTTTAAGTCTGCTGTCAGGACCACTAAGATTTCATTCATACAAACATAACCTTGCAAAATTGTGATAAACTTTAAAATTGTAAGTGGTGTACTTCATGTAAAATAAACTTTGTAGACAAATTGTAATTTTAACTACAGTGAGCACCAATAAAGAGACTTACATATTCATTTTGGCCTTACAGTATTCTATAAACCTTTTTTAATTATGAAAATTGTCAGTAAATTGATGTTCCGCTCAGTCACTAACCTTCTGTGAATAATGTTTGCCAAGGTTTTCTTTTCAGCTTTGTTCTTTCCGTATGGCAGCAGCAGGATAAAGCAATAGGCATGTTTTACTGCATGAAATAAGTCAGCCAAAGGTTCCTGAGAGACCAGGCTGAAATGCTTTGTCTTTTTCTAACGTAAAGCAGGTTTATTTTGTATAGAAATAAGTTACTTAGTCAGCTTATGTGACACCAAAGTAAGGGTTCTAGCTGATCCCTTAAGTTCCATGGAAAACCATTAGCTTAACTCAAACCTTCATGGCAAATACTGCACAGCTTTCTGCACAGCTACTGCACTGAAAAAAAAAGTCATAATACAAAGGCCAACATCTGCCATGCGAACAGGCTGCCATTCTAAATGTTCTTCTGTAGAAGACAAAGATAAAACTCTATTTTTATTGGAAAGTTAGCAGTCATGAGACATGGAAGCTGTTAAAATACATTTAGTTCCCTGCAGTCATGAGGACAGCCAAAAGCTCCAGTTCTCTTCAACAACCAGTGGTTTAGTCTTCAGTAGTAGTACGAGTGCCATATAGAATTACATTATTTAAAACCTTTGTACGTGGAGCAAAGTGTGTATACATGTAGTGTCAGATGTAAGCCATAAATAAAGAAAATCCTCTCTTCACTGTTTATAGATTTAATAAGACCATCATTCATTAAAGCACAGTGGTATTTGAAACGGCTTTGATTATAAAGAGACTAGTTAAACTTTCTACAGTAAAATTACTACTGTAAGTTGCGAGTTAATTGTAATATTTTCAGAATCTATCAATCCATTTTATTATTTTAACTTAACTGGGAATGTTAAATTGAGAAAATGAATATCAACTGGATTCTGAAGCAAACCCTTCAAGCCCTTTACAAGTATCCTTTAGAAGCCACTCACCAGATCAGAGCATCAGGCATTTTAAAAGCAACTACAACTGTTGCATTTTTTCCAAAAACAGTTCATACAGCTTAGTTTTTCTATGAAGTGGAGTTTATTACAACATTAAGGAACAGAATTTAAACAGTTATTTTAATGGAATATTTTACAAATCAATTCATACAGAAAAAAGCAAACACAATGTTGTTTTAAAGTTATTACCAATAAGCTACATTGTCAAGCTGTTAGCAAGTAAGTGCAGTACTGTAAACTAGCAATCAAGTATTGTAGTAACTTGCAGTTCAGAATGAGATGGTAAAAATACCAGACAAGCAAAGACATTTTTAAGATTTTTTGTACTCAATTCTTTCTACTTTCACATCATCTCCAATTAGTTGATAGACATATGTAACTACTGTAGAAGCCTGGATATCCATCAGCACAAACGAAGGAATGATGTTGCTGGAAAGAGAGGAAAAAAAATCATATTAATTGTGCCTATATAATCACCTCAGCAGTATTTCACCCTTAGTTAACAGAAGTCAGCCTAAGAAAAACAGAAATGAATTTTGTAAGCACAGTATATCAGATATGAAACTAAGTATTTCACCGTCATCTGTTTCAGTCAAGGAGACTTAGCAAGTACTATCAACCCTGCCTCTCCCTAGCATTTAGAATGTAAACATTAACCTTCATAATGAGTTCTGTAGTTCAGGTTTTTTATTGAGAAGAACACACGCCCCCCCCCAGGTATTTCCCATACTTCACTTACTTCTCTAAGGCATGATAAGCTCCTGTAGCTGATCCTGGATTGATATAGAACTTGTTTTCATGTTCGAATGCCTCAAATTTATGTGTATGTCCTGAAATTAGGATGTCCACATCAAACTGCCTTTGTAGCAGTGCCAGGCTGGCCATATCACCCCAAGGAATAACCTGGTGGCCATGAATCAGCCCAATTTTGAACTGTCCAACAGTTACAACTTTCTGTTCAGGATAATTCAGGTTCTAAAAATAAAAAACCAAACACATTACATGTACAGATTTGTATTTAAAAACACCTCTATGCAACACCAAGAAGAGAGGGGGAAAGCTCATGGAAACAGTCAATGTAACTGGCTCTACCACTACAAAATGAGAGCTACAAAGCTGCTTTTATGAACACTGCAGAGAATGTGGTAGGATGCAAAGAACTTCAAAGATATGACAACAGCAAGTCCTGTTTGCTGGAGTCCTAGGCATAGCTAAGTACGCAAATTACTTTTATTCATACTGATGACAGATTGCACTTACCGTGCAATTCACATTATTGACTGTAACCCCAAGTCTTTTGCTCAGTTTGCTTTTCACATGTGCTTACTACTACAAAACTTCAGTTTGCCTCCTTTTACTTGAATTACAAATAACCCAAATGTTGCCTTTATGTCAAAGATGCACAAAAAATGTCATTATCAAGAGAGGACGCTACCTCATCAAAGTCCCCTCTGACAACATGAACATCCCCAGCCAGTGTCTTGAGGTAGTCATAAGTGTCCTTGGTGCAGAGGTTTCCTGTGCAGAGGATGTGTTGGATCTTTCCTGGAACCAGCAGTTTTTTGAATTTGGCTGGGAGGCTGTTGCATCGATGTGGAATATGAAGATCTCCTAATACTAACACCAACTTATCGGGTGTCACGACAGGAAAGAAAGACCATTACAGACACTCATTAAGACAAGAATCATTAGGAAACAGAAAGCATTGCAATGTTTTTCTTCAGTTTCATAACTTTGCTTTTTGATATAAAAGCTACTAAAATAAGAATAAAATGGTGATGGAATATTGCTATATTGAGGGAAAACAAGGGCCCTTACTAACATAGAACATTATCCAGAGGGGGGCCTTAAAAACACAACAGTCTACAGAATTATTTTTTTTATTCTGTTGCTGAAAGTCATTGCAATGTACAATAAAAGAAATATGTTACTACTTCATGTATTTTACACAAATTTGGGAACTACCATAAACTGTCCTACTTTTCCCCCCACCACCACCTTTAAACATCCAAAAAAAATATAGAGGACATCTCTAGTACATGTTCTCAAGCACAGACCTGGCTAACTGTGGCCACTTCCCTTTAAAACTCTTTTTCCAAGTTTGTTTCTACTTTAATTAACTTCTGTTTTCTTCCTTATTTAAAAAAAAAAAAAAAAAGGCAGCAAATTTGCAACATGTGTTAATAGCTGACCAGAATAGGAAGCTTGTTCAGAGTCCATATTGTAGGAACCACTGAACAACAGAGTAACAGTTTAAAAAAAACCAGCACTGCAGAGAAATAAGCCAGAGACTACTGCAACACAGTGGATCTATTACCGGCTCTATATATTCATAGGTTCAGTACAATAAATGGAAGGAGAATACAGATTTAATGGGGGCTTCAAAATTAAGGATTCAGATGAATTAAGACCATAGTTTAATATTACAGGCTTTAAATCTGCAAATAAAGAAATAATTAATGCAAGCAACATAGCAATAAATTAATTATGCAAAAAGGGCATGAAAAGCTATATGAAGCATGGGATGTTATGCCACTACACTGTAAAAACACTGGATCTAGAGACAGTTGACTTGATAAATAGCTCCATATTAAAGAGACAGTTTATCTTCCAATCACAATGCTTTGTTAGTACGACAGTTCCTAAAATGACAGCCATCAATGTGTTTATAGGAGACACAGCCCATATATATATATATATATATTAAAAAAGTAGTAATTATGCTAAGAAATTGCCTGTTTTAATATTTGCTTTTTAAATTTTTAGGCCATGTAGCTATCTTCATGCTAACAGTCATCAACAAAGGCAGAGGGAACACGGGTGGGTTTTTTGTTTGGTTGTGGGTTTTTTTAGATTAAGAATATCTCAGTGTCATCACCAAAGCCACGCATCTTTGGAGAATAGATGGGTGAAGGTATCGGTAAAGCAATACAGGAGTATTTTAATCAATGAGCTACCAATTGAAAACTAACCCAAGAGAAGAAACAAAGACATATTTTTCATGGCCTTTCAAGAGTTCCCAGTGAACAACACCCTCGCTAGCATCAGAGATGATACACTTGAATGCAAGTAAAAAAACGCATGTGATTTTGTTTACTGAAGTGGCAATAGATAGATTATCTTACTGACGCTTAAGGGACTTAGACATGCAATACCAGTTATGTACTTAATCTTTAAAATTATACTGCCACTTAAAACACATAATGCCACTGAGGTCAGCAGCGTTTGTGCATTCAACAGACCATTTCCTTTGCTGACGAACTGGCAGGACCCATATTTTCCCCCCTGTTTTGGCTGCCCTTAATTAAAGAAGAGCTCGGCAAGCTACAATAAAACACATTAAAAGCACTGAAGTGCGTTTAATAATCCCAGGTATCTGCAACATAAAATAGTGGCAAAGAATGTTACAACATCTGGCTTTAACTAGGAATTTAGGTGCGATCTCGAGCGCGGTTTGAACCGCAGCCCCTAATTCGCATGTAGCATCTGACATTTGTATCATCTAGCAACATTACCAAGGCCTTACCACCGGTGTTAGCAACAGCCAAGAGGAGTAAACTTACTCTGTGCCCAGCCTTATTGGAATGAAGAAGTTGATTGCAGACAGGGGGGAATGAAAACCAGGGTGAAACATGATCAATGTTAAACAAAAGAAAGCAACAGAAAAGAAAAACATAGCCAAATGAATAGCCAAATAATAATTAATGAATTGTTGATGTTATGAAAGAAGCGTCAAAAAAAATAAATAAATAAATTAAAACTCAGCTCCTGCGCGACAGCCGCCGGCGACACCCCCTCAGCGCGGCCTCCACACCGCCGCCGGGCCCTCGGCGGGGCTGCGCCCCCTCTCTGCGCTCCCCTCCCGCCCCTCCGTCTACCTCAGCTCAGCATTAGGCGGATTGCTGGCCGCCGACCGACAGAAAACGTTCCCCCAGCGCACGNGTGGGGGCGTTTCCCGCCCTTTCTGCAGCCGTTGTGTGAGGGGAAGGGCGCGGCGCAGGGAGGGGCGCCGCAGCCTACGGCGGACCATGAAGTGTGTCATTGGGGGGGCTCACCTCAGAGGTACCCGTGGCCCCAGGGGAGGCAGCACGCCTGGGACAGAGGGGTGTATGCAGGAGAAACAAGCACCCCCGAGCAGGGCCGCCCCGGGGTGGCACACCTCAGCAAGGGGCAGCGGCCGTGGGGATGTGCGAATGGCCCGCTGGCACCCCGGGCTCCCTGGCACTGCCCTCAGCGTCCCAGGAGGACGATGGCATTTCTGTTGGGCTTTATGCAGCCTCAGAAAGTTGTTCAGCTCAGAGAGCAGAGGGCTGGGTCTGTGGCACGCCGTTCTCCTTCCAGAGGCCCAACTAAACCTCCTGCGCACGGCGTTTAGTGTAAAATGCTGCTCTGCCAGTGCCAGGGTGGGCAGAGGCAAATGTTGAGAGCCACTGCTGGTTTCTTCTGTTTCTTAGGGCTACATCTTTGCAAATGGCCAACTGCTTGTCGCTTGCTCGAACTTGTTGCCATCTACAAAACGTCATTTCTAACCTCAGTGGTGTTTTGTCCCAGTAGATTGAATTAATTTGTAGCGACATCAGGTCATACCAGGTGCTCCAAAGGGACAGATGAGATTTGAGGTGCGCCTCATTCAAGGCAGCTTTTGAAAACAACAAAGTGTTTGTGCTGCTGAAGTGGAGTGATGTTTTCCACCATGTCATCAGTTTTCTTTGCAACATGTAGGAAATTTTTGATGTTTCCTCTTAAATTATTCTGGAGAAAATGTAGTATAGCTTTAATTTAATTTAGAATGCATATTGCATTGTTTTCTTTTCCTGCTAGTCTTTGGAAGAGCAATACATGCCATAGCACGAATTAGTGATGAATTTTGGTTTGACCCCGTAGAAAAAGGTGTAAGTGAATTTGATTTATTGTAATTTAAAAATCTTTCCTGGAAGCATAGCTTTTATGTTGTTGGATAGTGTGTTGTTTTCCTACAGGTACCCTTCAGTCTCATTTACGTTGTCTCTCAGTTTCCTCCAGTTTCAATATAGGCAAATGCCATATTTTCTGTAATTGTAATTATGCAGATTATATCATGGAAGATTCATTCCTACTCTGCCCCTAATATTCTTCAATTTTTTGTTACCCAAGCTGAAGCTTGTCCAGGACATCCGGATTAATACCAAGGGGTTTATTTCTATTGTCATGAGTCAAAAGGTGTATGTTTTGTACCACATCAGAAGCTGCCTCTAAACAACATGTTTTTGTACCGGTGTGACTCAACAGGAAGAATGCGTCCATTAGTATGCCTCCAATTAATCAAACACTGTTTCCAGCAAAATTAAGGTTTTCTCTAGAGGTTTCTTAGTTAAAAGTGATCGACTCTCCTTAACTTGCTGGGAGGCTAGAAAATCAGAAGTGGAGATAATTTCTTTTTGTACCCGAAGAATTTTTGAGGTGCTAGTAATGTCTTTGCTCATCTGTATGTATCATTGGATGGGTGTACAGGGAGATTGTTTTAGAATAAACTCCAGTGCTTCAAATGCCTCAAACACAAGCTGAGCTTTAGGTGTTTAGGTAACTCATGCTTCAGGGCCATTTAAATGTCTGTAGATTGAAGTCCTATGCCTGTATTAAGCCAATGACTTCTGACCAATAATAATGAAGGTGATAAGTTTGAACATGTTTATATGCATGATGCATCTATATTTATTTTAAGATGTACACATTTAAAGGTTTTGTGGCTTAGATATGGTACTGAAGCACAGAGATGGCTTTTTTGTTAAAGGTTCGATATGAAATAGTCTTGAGTTAAATTATTTTACTTATATTTTCAGCTTGCCTTAAGATCAGTGAATTCTTCAAGGTCAGCATATGCGTATGTCTTCTTCTCATCTATGTTTTTTCAACATTACTGCTGGACGGCTGTGTCTCAACCACGTCAGAAGGAAAAACAGTTATCCCTCCCGTGTAAATTGATAATTAAGGTACATTTTAATGGATTCTTATGCACAACTTTGGAAGCAGCAAATTAGCCCAATTTCCAAATGGAATTGTAGGGGGAAGCTCATAGAGGCATGTAGATGGCTCTAAACTCAAGCGCTTTTGAGCAATTCTGCAAGAGAGAGTTGATATTTAGTTATGTTTACAAGTTGTACCTCCTGAGCTGTGCCCTGCAGTTTACAAAGTATGAACCAGCTTAATCTTGGGGTGAAGGAATACCACATTTCTGCCTCTGGAGTGTTTCTCCTGTAGCCTTCAAAAACAGTATGAGGCAGGAGAGCTTTGACCAGTTGTTTAGCAAACAGGCCTGTGCGTATTGGGTGAGGATGATGAGGATCAGTACCGGTACCTCAGTATCTGCTTACAAAGCAGTTTGGGAGAGCCATAAAAGCAGGAGCTTGAGATAAACTGTACGAAACTTGGGAAATAACATTGCAAAATTGCTTGGTGAGTAACCTCTGCACTGATTTTTTTTTTTTTTTTTTTTTTTTTTACACTCAGTTTTTTTTTTTTTTGG
>VYXH01010306.1:178951-190424 GCA_013397275.1 Burhinus bistriatus
TTTTTTTACAGTCAGTTCTTCTTGTATTTAGGTGTGTAAATGTGCTGGAAAGGAATGTAGAGAAATGCAGCATTTATGCTAATACTAATGATCATCACATAACTTTTCAGCTCCTCTGCAAACATGGTAGGTTACACATAAAGTGACTTTACAGAAACAGAAGCAGGTTAAAACAGCAGGGCAACATAATATTTAGTGTAATTATTAACTCAATGTTATTGATGGAACATTATGCCAAACTCTTGCAGCCTCTTCACATCATAATTTATATTTATCATGTGCATCACCTTGTTAAAGTGAAGTTATAACAGGCTTTATCAGACAAACGTTCTTCAGTAGTTATGCATGCTACATATTGTCAGCTTACTTAAAACAGCTTACAACATTTAGAATTAGGCTGGAGTAAATTCTGAAAAAATACATGTTATGGAAAGGGAGAGGAATCCTGTTTTGCAGGTGTTTGAACTAGAGGATTTACTGGGTCTTTCCGCTTCTGTTACTTACAGTTCTTCAACACGGTAACAGGTCTGACATCCTCAGTCCAGCAGAACACCATGTACATTCATCAGCCTTAGTCTTTGCAAAACTCATAAAGAACCATCATCTATCAACATAGCTTGCTGAACTGTGCTGTGTAATAGGCAGTGTTTTATAGTATTAAAACCTGGCTTGTATTAGTGATAATGAGATAATACATTGAATTAGATCTTGACAATTAAGCTCTCTTAGCTCATGCTTATCTAGAAATACATAGAGACCTGTAGGGTTTGCCTTTTGTATTCCACCACCATTTATATTATATACCAGTTAAATATCAAAAAAACTGCATTTGTTGCACTTTTTGCTGTTCACTTGTTTCTTGTGGATTCTTAAAAAACTTAGGTGCTGGAGGGGCATAATTAATAGGATGAAGGAAATCTTAGATGGTGTGGTAATTCAGTTTTCTATTTGTGGGTGAATTATTTCCACATAGCTAGAGTGAGTCGCTTGGTTACTTTATCTATTGAGATTTCCTAAAAGAACAATTCATACTGAAAAAGACATTTAAAATTACAGACCGGCATTGATTTTTGTGCATGTCCTTTACTTAGGTGTTGTAAAAACATATAATCTGACGTTTCAAGAATGTGATCCATTGCAGGCTGTTTTTGCAAAGCACATGTGTCCAAACATACTTAAAGTTCACTCCAGGTAATGAATACAAAAATGTTTTTTTCTGAAAAAAAAAAAAAAAATTCATACAGGAGGCAATACTGCTCTCATAGTCATTGACATAACCAAATGTGATTAGGGCACAGTCAAAAATGGCGAAATCCTAAATCCTGTATCCTAGTGCTTGATTTTTCACATTACAACTTAAGAAATTTGGATCATTCTGCCATTAGTCCTACTCAGTCTAACCTTGAGAAGTGGGTAATGTCTATTTTGAATTCATGCCTTTGAGCAACTTCCACCTATGACAAATAAAGTAGTGCTTTAATTTTATAGGCAAATAATCCAGTGCTAAAAGTACAATTTTTTTAATGCAATAAGGCAAAGTTCTGCTTTGAAAAGCAGCCCCTGGAGGAATCCAAGATTTGGCTTGTCCTTGCAAGCAAAGGCGAAGAACAGTTAGACTGTGCTTTTCCTGACAGCATTTCTATTAAAAGCGTTTCTTGCGCACGGGGGCTCTTGTCACAGTAATCAACCAGTCAACCATTAAAGGTGTATAAAGATACCTCCGTATAGATATTATGTATTGTGTTTATAAAAAGATTATGCAACTTCTAAAACCGCAAGCTTTTGAATAAAGAGTATGGGATGCTGAGGTTTGCTCAAAATTGTGATAGATATATGTAGAAAGGTAGCAGCAATATATGTATATGTAAGACTGATTTGGCAGCATATACAGGCATTAAATATAAACAAATTTGCTTTCATAATTACTAGTTGTATTTTTAGATTTCTCATGTAGCTATTGCTATATAAATCAATTAAAAAGATACAGCACATTTTAAGGGATGCGCATTTCAAAGGCAGTTTTTCCAGCAGTGTTGCCAAGTAACAATTTTAATTTCTAATGTGATTAACAAATGCTAGCTAGTAATTTGTGGCATGTAAAATTGTTTTAATGTTGAATGAAATTTTATAGGCTGCTGGCTGATATAATGATTCACTTTCCAACCGGTCAAGAAGTAACCTTATCAGTTACTCCAATGAAAGTTTGTTTCAAGAGTTACACTGAGGAAGACACTGGTAAGGAAATTCAAAATATGAAACAATATTGAGACTTTAAAACAGGTGAACTAAAGGAATAATAACTATTGCAACATAAATGGAGAATGTGTTTTATGGATAAATGAGATTTTTAAGAAAGGGAACGTATATAGAGAGATTTTAAGTCATACTGCCACCCTCTGGTTTTAATATATTTTAAGAAAGTATGTTTTTAATAACATTTTCCTGGTATCAGTGGCAGATATCAGGCTGAGCAGCCAATTGAAATAAATTATGCCACTTGCTGTAGGCTTGAACAGAGGTAATTACTGTGCTGCAAGAGCAGACGCATGGCAACAGACAGGAAAAAGGAGATAATTTTATGTTTTAAAAAAGAACTATTTAAAATGTGAATACCATAATTATAGAATTGATATCATTACAGAATACATTTTCGTATAAGGGCAATACAGTGTGTTAGCTGGTCTAACACTGTTAAGCTGCACGCTGCCATTTCCAGATCTCCATCTGAGATGGAGAAAAATCTAGATTCTTGGTGTGTGACTCAAACTAATTTTAAAGATACAATTGTGTTTTTTAAGTATAGGTTCTTGTATATCATATAATAAAGGGATGCTTTTCATACTTGCTTATGACCAAAGTGAGGATAATGACCTAGAAAAAGATGACTGCCTAGAGTGTAGGGGTGGGGACTGTGCTGAGAACAGGCTGAAGCAGTGGAGAACAGGAAGGATTAAGTGGTGGAAACTGGAGTGAAACAGGGAAAAAATTACTGAAAATAAAAAGACACTAAAAGGATTACATTTTGAATGACAAATTTTGTTATTTTAGAAATACATACTTACAAGGGTTATTGTAAGAAAGAAAGTGAAAAAAATAGTAGGTAAAAATTTAATGAGATACCAAAAAAAAGAAACAGTCATGGAGAAAGAGGAGGAGTTACAGGCATTGTTCTTGTTGTGTAGCACATGATGCAACATGCTGCCTGCAGCAGATGTTCTGTATACTGAAAGAAAAAGTGTCCTTTGAACGTGTCATCTGGCGACGGCTTGGGTTTTTCCACATTCAAGTTTAATTTTCAAAGCAAGAAATTACACCTTCTGCCTAGACTTGTTGTCATTTGCATGTGGTAGGCTCTGCCTTGTAGAAGCTGGCAGGTGTGCTGTGAGTATGTATTTCTACAGTTTTAAGGAATTTTACAAGAGTATGTTTGAGCACGCAGTGGGGCCTTGTTGAAGGCTGAGATAGATAAAACCTCTTCAGCAGAGAAATGGAAGGCTGGGCATAGTTTGTCATACTTTGTTAGCAGCCTGGCTTTGGAAGAGAACTGGAGAGGCGTGTACTCTTTAAGTTGCTGTAGAATTTGTCTGAATGCCTCTGAGACTACAACGCATCATGGAAGTACCCTCTCACTTTCTTCTCACACACCTAATAACAACTACGGACTAATATAATGATAACAAGCAACAGCTGAATACCTGAAACTGAAGAGCCTGTTTCCTGTTGCCACTTACGTATCAGGAAAAGATTATAATTTCAAACAAAGAACCTAAATCACCTTTATTGTCCTCTCATGATTGTCAGCAATTATGATTAATCTGGTAAAGTCATGCCGCATTTTGGTCTTCCCATCTGTGGAACAATAAACAGCCGGTAATACTATTTGTGATGAGGGCCTGTAGACAAAGCAGATTTGCAAGAACAGCAGCAGGTATCAGATTAGATCACACAGTGGAACGTAAAATAGGTTCTGTTAAAAGCCATTTAAATCTACATAATACACTGTAAATAAATTGAGGATTTTATTTTAATTATAAGTTTAGATAAGCTAAACACTTCTTACTGTTAGTCACTATAAAAATACAATTATTTGTTCAAACAATGCTGATGTAAAAACCTGTGTTTATAATCATAGTTTTGTTGAGTTCAGACTTCATTGAGTCCTTGACTTTCTTGTTTTAAGCAGATTTTTCAAAGACGATGCTTACCGAAGTACAACTAAATCCAGATGAATTTGACTACTTTCAAGTTGGAGTAGATTCTGAAGTGACGTTTTGCCTTAAAGAATTGAGGGTAAAGCAAGAATTTGTCTTGAAAATAAAACGTTTCCCCTTAATTTGCATGACTTGACCAGGACAATGCAGGATGGTCCCTGCAGAATGGCCCTGGGAGGTGTTCCGCCAGGCCTCCTGACCAGCAGCAGTGTTTCACCAGCTGGTTGAGGATTAGTTTTAAAAACCAGGATCTTCAGGACAGTGTGGAATCCCTCACAGTGGCCTTTGAAAGGCAAGCGAGACATCTTTAAAACAACAAAAACGTAGTTTCAGTGCTGGGCAGACACTCTATAACTGTACTGGAGAAAGCATTGTGGCCACAGAAGTTCCACACGCAGGAGCTGCTTTGGCAGAGCTCCAGGCAGGGAAGGCAAGAAATGTATTCTAGAAGCAGTAGACTTTTACCCTCTTTTTGCCAGTAAACAACAGCTGGGATAAACTTACATTCTAATATTGATCTTCTGTTTTTAACCGCACACCCCTTCTTTTCAGGGACTACTAGCGTTTTCAGAAGCTACCAGTGTTCCTGTCTCAATCCATTTTGACGTATCTGGAAAGTACGTTGTGGAACATACCTGACCAGTTACAACTCTACAGTCAGTTTTTGTCTGCAGGTTACCCCAAGAATATTTAAGTGGAACACTAGAATAGATTTTCTTTTCATGCGAAAAGCTGTATTTCTAATCTGTGATACAGTGTTAAATAGTTTGTTATTATGCATAAAGCATGTAACAAAGGCACCGGTATTACTATGCTAGCCATGCTGACTAATGAGCACCTATGTATGTTACCTGGACACTTCAGGCTCTCAGTCTAAGGCATGCAATGATTTTATTTAGTAGTCTAAAGAAACAATAAATTTTCTGTTTAAAATATAAGTTGAACAGTTACATATTTAAAACTATTTACGACTATAATATTGTATAGCATTTGCTCGTTGATGCATTTAAATCTGTATCAGGAAGCCATCTCATAGTCTTCAGCAGTAAATATATTAGATTTTCAGCATTTTTTTAAATCTGTGCATATAGAGTTGCATGAGCTGTATTTCCTCCCACAATATGTGTAATTATGCATGCTCTTCTAGTCTCTGAATATTTGTGTTTAGACCAATTGCTTTCAGCATCGAAGATATGGTGCTAGAAGCCACCTTTATTTTGGCTACCTTGTGTGACATTGAAAAGGAGACAGCGTCCCAGCAGCCTCCCTGCTTGTCACAGCAGCAGGAAAGGTAACGATGGGATTCAGGAGTGGGTGAGGGAAGCAGATTGCCTTAAGAGGATGAAAAATTGAAGTCTAAAGTTTTCCAGCCAAGTGAGATTTAAGATGGAAAGGAAGTGATCTGCTTATTCTTGCAAAGTTTTGGTAAACATTGTACAGATCCTGGAGTCTTTGTTCATAGGGCAACAGTGAACTAGAGAGGAACATCTCAGCATCACGCACAGCAATAAAACCTGGTGCAACAGAGAGCACTCGGCGCTAGTCTCTGCTTTCATTTATCTCCGTGGGGTTCTGTTGCAGTAGGAGGGGAAGGGAAGATACTTGCTGAGAATCTATTCTAAAGCCATAAGGCTTTTCATTATCAGAAAATGAAGATGTTCTAACAAAAACACGTAAAAGCCAGTTACTGACCTGACCTACTCTCTCTGATCCAGTTCAAAGACACATACAGGTAAATCTGAAAAAACCTCCGTAGGTAAAGATAGCAGTGCAGAAGCAGTTGCTTCCAAAAAGCCACAGTGGAATGGAAATGCACCGAACACCGAGTCAGCGAAACCTGCGAGTCCTTTGGCAAAACAAAAGATCACAACTACTCCCAGAGTTGCAACGAGAGAGATGACAGGCATAGAAGGAACAGCCATGACTGCGGCAGAGGACTACGCAATGCTGGAAGAAGAGGCCACAGACTCTCATTGGCAGAAGGTAAGGAGACTCCCAGTCGTATTTACAGTGGAATACCTTAGCTGGTACTTACCCGAATGCTGCCTGTCGTCTGAGGGTTGCTACGTGTTGATACTCAGTTGAGCACATGGCGTTTCAATGGAACCAGCTTTCACAGTAGCATAGCTGACAAAAACCACCACTACCGTGCCTAATGGTAATGCTGGAAATACAGATGGCAGGTGTATTTTACTAGGAAGCACTGTAGACTGATAAAGATTGTAAAGTGGCAAAAGCTTCAGAAATAATTAACCCCTAAATTCTGTACCACATGCAGTTTCTTACTTCTGTAAATATTGCATTTTCCAGTTTCGTTCCTTATTTTTTGGAGCAGTTTCTTGTACGGAGAAGGATGCCATCAGTCACACCTTCCATAGTTTAGCAACAGCTAGTGACACCGAAGAGGATTTTGGCAGTGTGCAGAGCTCCCAAGTTCTCTAGTGACACAAAGTGTTTGAATCCGAGTAAAGACTATTGGAGGTTGCCTTGAAATAAAAGTATTTTTGACATGGTAATTATGGTGCTGTTTCTAGTTTTAGAAAGAAGTTTAATTGCAGTTCTTCAGCAAGTTAGAACTCCATGGAAACTATTTGTATTCTGAGCTTGTGTGGTGAATTTCACAAATACCTGTTCAGTCTGGAAAGTGGAATGTTTATTCTCTGTTCATGTTAACCACTAGCAACTGGTCATTCTGACACTCTGAGATGCTGTCATAATGCAATATAAATTTAGGTCACCATTGACTAGATTGAGATTTGTGTATTCCGTAGGTACGCTACTTTGGATGTTCAGCTCTCCAGTACCTTCCCTAGAGAATTCAAATTGCGTTATCGCTTCAGGCAAATTAAGCTGCTGTTGTAAAATTACGAGTGCTGGAAAAATAAACCCATCTACTCTGGCAGAGCCAAACACGTTACTGCTATAGAATAGCTGGTATTTTTACAGAAATGTTGTAGAGCTAGCATTTAGCTGAATAAACAAAGTTGTCATACCTTTTCCCTCTCCCTGCCTCTTCGTTCTAACGCGGGTCTGAGAACGCTGTGCAAAAGTCTTAATGAGAGCCCAACGCACCCAACTACTGGTGGCTGCACATCTCTGCGCCACCAGTGACATCACTGCATTAACAAACAGAGCTTTTGCAGTCAACTTTACTTTAAAAAACACATTTTAGTATAAATACTATATTTATTAAATATCTTTACAATTCATTTAAATGTATTTACAGAACTATTCCTGCATAAGTTATACCTCAGACATGAAATTCACATAATCGCCTCTTAGGTAAGCATAGATGATAGTCTCATTTTAACAACAACAAAAAGCATTCTCATTAGATACAGACTGATTTGCTTCATTATTTCAGCTATCTTTGTAAGAAACTACTTCATACAGTCAGTTTCTACACACACAATCTCTTTTTTTCCCCTGGAGAAAGGATGTCCATTACCGAGAGATGGAGCTTCCATCACAAAATCCTTCACATCTTTGCCAGACCTTTGCCTCTCCCTTCTCCTTGACTCTGTCATAACTGTCTGGTCCCGAAATCTGTTGGGTTTTTGTTTTGGTTTGGTTTTTTTGCCACACCTTCTTCATAAACACAAAGAAGGTACATCTAGAGTGAAACTGTATGTTGCAGGTCTCCCAAAGATAGCCATAAAAGTAGCAAGGAACCACAGAGTTTTTCCAATTCACCACATCTTAGCCCTGTTTTACCCAAATACCTAGTAACGCTGCTGCAGAAATCCCAACTCCTGCCAGTCCTGTGACGTTACATGGTTACTGGTGTGTAAAACTCTTCCTTTTCCTTCAGATCACTGCTCCGAACCACCAGCTCCTGAGAGCAAACACACCCCCCTGGCCCCGCAGCAGCTGAAAGTCAGCCTGTGCTCCGCTCACGCACGCTTCCATTTCATGGAACACCTTTCTTGTACATTCCTCTCATGAATAGTCACAATAATCTAATTCCTAGGAAGTGTTACTGCTTCATGCATTGTTTAAAATTATCTTGATAGTATGGGCCCTGTCATCTCCTTTTCCAAAATCTATTGTGCGCAGACAGCTTAAGTTCATAGGAAGAAATTACGTTTGATATGTTTAGAGTGCACATCTTAAAAAAAAAAAAAAAAAACAAACAAAAAACCCCAAAAAACAATCAAGCATGTGATAAAAATATCAATTCTTTATAATACAGTATTGCTTTATAAACAGATGGAAAAGCTATAAGCTTTACTGGTCTTTGGTGTGTCCAGTGAGGGATAAACTCATGATTTGTAAATCAAAATCCAAATTTGTTCTTTATTAAAAAAAACAAAAAAACCCATGATGTGATATGAGGCAAATGGCTTTGTAGCTACTGCTCGGCTACGAGCGGCTTTAACACGGAGAGCGAGGCGCAGCCTCACGCTGCCGACCAGCACAGTCCAGCCTCGGAGCCGCTGGCCGAGACTCTCGGATTCCAGACTGTGGCCCGGCAGAGGCCAAGCGCAGCGCAGGCAGCACCTCAGGCAGGGAAAGCACCTTCGCCAGGCTCAGCTCTCTGATCCGCCTGCGTCTCCCAGTGTGTAGTTCTAGATAGTGGGGGGAAATAAGGAGGGCTGGGACGAGGGTGCTGAGAGCGAGGGGTCAGAGTGCAACACAGTCCAGGTCTGCAGGGGCATCCTTTTAAGGTGAGTTCAAGGGAAAGAATAATTGATCAAATCTGCTCTAATCGAGAAGCGTGATAGTAAATACTGGAGAATAAAGTGTAAAGACACCCAGATTTGAGAGAGAACCCTCCCTCCCAAATGCTAGAAACAAAGCCCTATACTGCAGCGTGAATACATTCCTCCTAACGAGACAGCGAGATACAGCTTGTTCAATTTTAAAAAACAATAAGGACTGACAATTTGTGCAAAGTTATCCACCACTCACTGTTCCACGGATGGCAAAACTAATTAAGTTTTCTTCATTAATATAATCCTCCCCATCCCCTCACCAAAATAGTATTTTGGTCAAGTTAGGGTAGTTAAGGCATTTTGACAAGTAATTACAAGGTGATTCAAAATAGATAGCCAACATTATGCCAATTTAGGAATAGCAGATAAATTACCGAAGAGCTTCCAAATTAATCACTTATTCTTATTATAAATGAAATGCCTGTTACAAGCATGATGCATTGAAATATAGTAAAATGACATGTACATGGTACATGTTAAATGATCTTAAATAAAAGCTTGACATAGTTACGCAAATATACAGTACAAGTCCACAAAAATTCTTTAAACAAGTTGAGGTAACCTCAAACTTAAACAGTTTTAATACAATAAACCAGGTAGTAAAAATCTCCTTTTGAGAGCAGGTAAGATTACTTACTGACCAAGTTTAACTGCACTCACCTAAACAGCAACATTACCCGACTTTTTATATATAAAAACATGGCTTTAATTTATTTCTACGTACTTTTCTACCAGCAAAAAAGTTAATGAAAAACTGACCAAAAATATATATATCTTTACAGCTATCAGCTTTTTGCATGAACCTCCGGAAAGAAAAAGGAAAGCTTGCTGGAACAGGGGGGAACAAACGTGAACTACTGTAATTCAAAAGGAAATGTAATATTGCAAGGTGGCTGTTAGATAACTGTAAACATCATTAAGGTTCATTCTGAAAACCCTAAACTTTTAGTTACTGAAATGTAAGTTTTGCTGATTATTCATTAATAGTTTTCCATTTATGTATTTGCTGCTGCTGCCACAGCATAAGCAAAGAGGTGCTTGTTTGAGAGTCAGAAAGATAAGGATCAACTGGACTTAAACTGGTGCAGCATATTCTGTTCTACACAAGCGAGAGTGGCAATTATTAACACAAATCATGTTTCGTTAACAACAGAATTATCTACCAAAAGTGAAGACGTTTGGAGTTGAGGACGATCTGTTCTTTGTGCAACCTCCCACTGTAGCATTCACACCGTATCATCTCGCGCTGGCGAGACGGGTTAAAATGCTGAAAGGACCTCAACTTTGGCCAGCTTGGTGTTTTGAGACCAAGTTAAAATTTTTGTTGAAAAAAAAATAAAAAAAATTCAAATTCTCCACAGCCAAAACATCCAGATACCGGGCCCATTACGGACAAATGATCTGCAGAACTTTTAAGATCACGGTTAAGCACCTGAAATCACAAAACACGTTTGCATCCATATAACTTCAACTAAGTATGATTTTTGAAATTTTGTACTAGAAAAGGCTCCTAGGCTGACACCATGTATGGCAAGAGCAGAATGTTTACAGCAGTTATAAATCTCCTGAAAACTGGAGCTTAGAAACACGAAACCTCGGCTATCACTGTTAACAAGACTATGCTTATGAAACTGTGTTCTGTAACATACCCTTTAATGAATAGTGAATGTTTCTCGTAAATAGCGTAACATGCCCTCCTGCAGAGGTTTTATCTATCGAATCTAGTTTGAAAGATCATAACCCAATTCTACTCCTTTGAAAGTAAGTCACATTTCAAACGCAGTAATGATGTGGGATTGATCCTCCCCCTTTAAGGACAATGACTAAGCTCTGAAAGACATGCTTCAAGCCTTGAGCTTCTTCATTCCTTGCTGGCAGACGAAGACCAGTGTACTACGAGAGTGGTTCTTAACAAGGACTTCACTTGCGTCTCGACAGGCAACGGGCTCGAGACCTGGCTGCTGAGATCAGCTGCGAAGGAAGAAAGCAATCCTGCCAGCAGGAAACCGTACGTGTGAAGCTAGGAGCTCGGGGACAAGGAAAACGTCAGAAGCTGACGCTCCGGGCAGATCAGTCTGTATACTCGGCTACAATAGACAGAAGGACGGTGATGTCATCTGGTTTTCCCCCTGTAATATAAGAAAAACAAAATGATTTCATCAAACCACAGTGGGACATCTTCTTATAATCTGTGACATTCCCCCATGGAAAGCTCTTTAAAAAAAAATAAATATTCAAAACCTGTTTTGTGTAGACACAAGAACTCTGCTTCCTCCACCTCCTTTCCTCCCTCCAGTTCCTTTACGCAACTGAGGGTAGCAATGACATTTAACACAGCAAAAAAGCGCTCTCCTTTTAAGCTATAGTGAGATCACAAACTATTAAGAGGAGGACACAACCTTGAACATTGTTGTTAGCCAGTAGAGCAGAAAACCTGCTTTCTAGCAGACAATTTTCTGGGTTTTTTTGTTTGGTTGGGTGGTTGGCTGGGGGTTTTTTGGTTGGTTGGTTTTGTTTTTGTTTTTTTTTGGGGGGGGGGGGGGGTGT
>VYXH01010306.1:190449-208658 GCA_013397275.1 Burhinus bistriatus
TTTTTTTGTGGGGGGGGGGGGGGGAGTTGTGGGTTTTTGGTGCTTTTCTTTTTAATAAATGTACAAAAAACCTGACATTGCTTTGTTCCAAGCAAGCTACAATAAAAAAGTATTTTCTCGGGAATTTACTGTAAATCGAACGCCTCTTTAGCATCTTCTCCAGCACTATATTACTGCATATCTTTCTAGAAGCTACTAAAGATTTTTAGTAGTCACTTTTCAAACCTCAACAGCGAGAGCCATACACTCAAATCCCAGAGAAATAGCTCAGAAAGGAGGTATTTCGTTATGTAGGAAGTCAAACCACTCCTTTGCACTCAGGAGATCTGCAGTTTCATTACTGGATGGTTGAGCTTTGTAGCAACATGGAGCCCAAGCTTTACAGCTATTGCCTCTACCTTTAGGAAAAACACTTCAGGGGCGATCTGCAGGAAATCCTGCACTCCTGATACAGAGAGAGTGAGGACATCTTTACTAGGAGAATTACATTTATTAAGGGGAAAAAAAAAAAAAAAAGGAAAAAAGGAAGGTATTTGATAGGACTCTGAACTCTGCCAGGTGTCAGTATCTTTCTAGAGCGTGCTAATGGTACAAGGGTCAGAAATTTGAACCAAGAAAACCCAACACCAAAGAGCAGGCAGAATCTCAACTAAAAAGCCATCAGTAATAGAAGACCTTAAAAACAAAACCCAAAAACCACCACCCACAGACCCGAATCCAAGGAACAAGTTAAATACAGTTTCCCTAAAAGCCTGGAGAGCTTGCGTCAGGCAGGATTCCTGGGGCAAGAGTGTACATACTAGATTTAAAAAAAAAAAATAATAAAATAAAATAAATGTGCCGCGTTCTCTGCATTCCAGCTGCTTCCCCACAGGAGGTTTCTGATCAGCCGGGGCCTGGGATGACCCGTGTCAGGAGCTGGGGTTCTTGCCAAACCCAGAGTGCTAGATTGGCGCTCTACTGCCAACCGCATTTCCTAACACACTGTTTTCCTATCAGATTTTGGAATATCAGAACAGAACTTCATTTGGCTTAAGGTTTCTCAGAGACAGCAGGAGTGGGAGGAGGAAAAAAAACCCACCAACCATTACCTCTCACATTCAATCCATTGTCACATGCAAACTGTGCAAACGGCGACATGTAAGTGGGATCATATGCCAGCTCGTGAGCTTGCTCAGCAATGCTTCGTGCAGTCTGCTGTATACTCTCATAGTTGGAGTTCTAAATTAAAGAGGAAAAAAGTTTATACTTACAAGAAAGTCTACCGGTAGTTGTTTTGCTGACGCGTGTCAGTTTTATAGATCCCTGACTGCTGGACCTCTCTCTCACAGATTAGGGCATCAGTTACCACCTTCTCTTCCAAATGGAACCCCTCACCATCTTTTAGGCTTTATGAATTTGGGTTAGAGTTGCAAAGCTTCACAACTGAAGTCCAGAGCTCTATTCCCTACGAGCAGCTACAAGACTTGGTTTTGGAGGATTTATAGAATTTAGAAACTTAGAAGCCTAATACTTAAAAAAGATTAAACAGTTTCACCTGAAGGCAACAGGTTATTTGATAGCTATATTAGCAGTTCACGCTGAAAGAACCGTCCTTCCCTCACGAAGTAGGCTCTGTTCAAGTAATTATGTCTCACCTCAAATGGGAGGTCTTACTTCTCTGACCCTCCTACCCAAATCGACAAGAGCACACTTGGGGAGACGGGGCACTTTAAGAGTTAGATGAGAAAAAAAATGTATTGAGCATGCAAACTTTCTACAGACTGCATTTGAAATGCCATTTTTTTTCTGTTTTAGTAACTCTGCTGTTTTACTCAGAGACTTTTCTTACTCAAGCCAAGATGCCACGACAACCACCGCTCTTTTTGTTTGTAACTAGATTAAAATGCCTTGTCATTTCAAGAGTTTTCCCCGCAGTTTGGGGAATTAGCAGGCATTTACATGATTAACTTTTGGCTGAACCTCACGGGGAACTTCAGTGCCTTTCCCAAATACACCAAAAGGTGGAGCTCAACTTTCTTCCACAATGGAATTCTATCTCCAGCGTCCGCCCAGCCTAACCTTACGTCTGGGCAGCCAAAGGAAGGTGGGAGTACAGCAGAGAGAGGTTTGACATGGCTACAGCCACGCAGGTGAGCGACACCAGGCCCTTCCAAACCACGACCGCATGCCAGTACCTCTCCGTGCTGTCATTACCTTCGCTAAGCAGGCTAAAGCCTCTGTGACAGCTTGTGCTGCGGTATGGTCACATTTTCCATTCCACAGCACGGCTATACGCTTCTCAATTTCAGACCTGAATATTGCTCCGAGAAGAGGGGAGAGTGATAGTGGGGACTGCAGAGAGGGGGAAACGCAAGAGTCTCCCTGACGTGCAAAGGCCTCTCAGACATTTCGTCTGTAAGGACCCATGTCTGACACCACCTGTCAGTTAGGTAGCTGCAGGATAAGAGCTGGCAAAATTTTTTAAAACCGCACTATAATTCTACATGTTAATCTTATTTGCATTTCATAACATCAAAATAGTTTCCTCAGGGAGGTTATACATATTGATACCTCCTAAGTATACTTTCGTTTCTGTAAGTAAATAGCCTTAAGCTAAATGTTCTCATCCAAGTTGAAATATTTTAATGTATTTTTACTATTTAAAAGGAACATTTGTGGTCACTAACCAGGAAAATTTGCTAGGAATTTTTTTAACAGAACATTACAGATGCACACGCAACCCACAATTCAGACAGCCCATACTCCTTTAGAATTACTGCTTTCAAATCTTGAGAAAAACCTTCAAATTATTTTCAAGCATACAGCTCACCCCCTCAAATAACCCGTAAGAGAATGCTGTATTTTCATGTATATAATCTACAGCCTGCAAATACAGATAAAATACAATGTGTGAGCAGCTGGCCAAGGGCAGTTCCCCTCCCTCCTCTCCCTCCCGTCACCAGTCGGTGACACAGTATCAGCTGCTACTTGGGAAATTTATGCCCAAGCTGCCACTTCTGGATTCAGCCTGGGTGCAGATCCAAGAGACAGCGCTTTGGGGTCAATGTCCCTTTCTACTGCTCACATGTGGTACTAACTGAAAAGTCTCTAAACAATAGCACTTTGTGGCATGTCTTTTATATATAATACAAAAGTTACGTGCATAAAAAGTAACGGCAGTAACTATGAGGGATAACCAGTGCAAAAGATGAGAGATTCAGAATAAACACAGGCTCACCTTCAGCTTTTTTAACTCCTGCAGGATCATGTAGTCAGGCATGTTGTCAAACAGTCCGTCTGTTGCAGTCAAAATAATGTCTCCAAGTTGGACATCAAAAGAAGTACTATCAGCAGCATCAGGGCTGTGAAGATGACAGACAGGTTAAAGAAAAGCTTTCACTGAGGCACCAGGCAATGTCAAACTAGCACACGAACAGCTTTTGTAATTCACTACCGTTACGTGTTTTGCTGCGAAAGAAAAGAAATAATCACTAACTGTGGAGCTTTTGCACCGGGATGGCTCCTCAAGAAAGTTACAACAGAAGAACTGTGATTGCAAACAGGTAATGTTCCAGCTATTACACAAAGGATTTGCATTTAAAATTCCCAGATGAACAATACTGCAAACTAATCCACTTCGCAAGTGTATCTCCATGGAAACCATTAAGTAGAATGGCAGCTCAGGGCTTCCTTCTCACTCATCTTAAATATGTACGAGAGCTATACTTGAGAGGACAATTCATAACAGCAATGGCCAAAACACTTAAGGATTTTGAATCACTTTCTAATGCAATGGAATATGAAATGTCTGGAAATTGCTACCAGGAGACCACAGCCAGTTGGTCTACTTATGTCTAATATATTACACAATACGAAGAGGAGAAAATATCTATTTTGGCCATGAATACTGATGCAAAATCTGATTCTCAGAAGCAGCATAACGACAAACCCTTCGTTTTTAAAGATTCTTCAGGGGTCTTTAAAACGGAGAAACTGCTGCATCCCATGCCATCTGGCTATGCCAAAAAGCAGAAGAGCTGCTTTGCTCAACTGATTCGTAGCTTCAGGAAGGTTAACAGTTAAGATTGCCTGCCTATTCCCATATATAGCCAAATTTAACATTTAACTGGGACAGCAAATAAAAAAGAAGTACTGGAGAAGCATTTAGACAACATGCATGAGTACTAATTAACGTCAAGAACAGTGCAGAAACTAGCCAGAAAGCTATAATCATGATTCAGAACTGAAGTGTGGGAGCTCATTTATCTTGTGCTTTCCTTATTACGTGATGACTCAGATTACTTTGCTTTCCTGACTTCCACTGGACATTATCGATTATCCTCGTGCTTTTGTTTTTTGTCTTCCCATGGATAGCAGAGAATATCAGAAAAATTAACATTTTTATAGTTCTGGCATTTCAAACAATCATTTAATTTTAGTCTAATGAAGAGGACAGATTATTTAAGGTTCTAATTTCAGAGTCCTACCCTAGCTTCCTCTCTGCAGTCTTATGATGAAGTAATAAAACCACATGCAAGAATGGTCAGGAGTTTCAACAACTTTACCAACATTTTCAAGGAGAGCTATTTTGACATTAAAAGTTATAACCTTTGCAAGGTTTTAAATATCAAGGCTGGTGCAGTGTCAAAAACAAAGATGCCTATTGCATTCCTTGTATACTATGGTCACTCTTTGAAGATCCCTTTATCATCCTCCTTTATTCAGAAGGGGCATATCACTTTAATGAGTGTATAACCATTGAATTGAGAGCTGTAGTTTAATATATATTTGCAAGCTGATTTTTTAAAAATATTTTATTTTACTGGTGAGACTTCATGAAGTCAGAGGATGGATCAGGCTGACATTCTTAGGGGAAAACACAAGTACAAGTCCGCCTTTGAAACAACTCATTTCTGTGAACAGATTGTCCTTTCCTAATACTCTCATTTCCCAGCTTGATGTTCCGCCAAACAGGTTTTTTTGCTCGTTTTGGTCAAATACAATATGCTGCGGGAAACACAGCTATTTGGAAACACAAGTTACAGTCACATGTCCCTCTGCTCTATTCTTCAAGTGCTTGCTACCTCACTGCCAAAATATCTAAATTAGCGTACTCCAAACCAGTCTCAAGAGAGTACAGGCAGGGACTGGGAACGAAAGCCACTGATAAGACAAGCCACTCATGCAGGGTGACCGGAGCGTACACAGGCTGCAGTCTTAATGCCGCAGCTTTATTGAGTAACGTCTTTCCATGTGTGCACACGCCTAGTGCACACCATAGACTATGGGAATATGCCATCATGAATGAATAATCATTAGCCCAATAAATTTGGACTGTGCAACAGCGGACAAAATTTGTTAAGTGGAAGGTGAGAAATGTTCATGTTACCTAAAGACAGGGTGGCAGGCATAAGACCCTTTGATTGGATACAAGCTTCAATCCCACATGCTACACTGCACTATACAAAGAGCAGCGCAGCAGCAAAACTGCAAGCTTTTCGGAGTTGATCACATACGCAGATTAAAAATTTAAGATCCTCTCCCATCTTACCTGTCACTTAAGACAACTCCTTCTGCCTCTGGTGGAGCTATTGACAGCTGGAACGGAGTGTTGAAGTAATGCTGTTGCTCGTCAGATCGATGTACTACTTCTCCTCCTCTGACTACCAAAAATCCAGAATCTCCCAAGTTGGCTGTATGTAAACGATGACTTGTTCTGTCCAGAACTACTATACAAGCTGTACTGCTTCCTGGAAGCAAACAGAATACAGTAACTGGAGTTAGCTTTACAGAAATTGCTTATTCTTTCAACGATTTGATTCATTAGTCAAATATTCCAATTATTCAAATATTTATCAAAGCTTACAAATCAGGGCAAATGGAAATACTCAATAATGCCAAAATTAATATACACTAAAAACAGCAAAATGCTAGAAATCTTTGCAAGACAAACTATGATTTTTGTATAGCACTTACTTTTCCTGCTTTGATTTTGGTAAACACATTATGCTGACAAATACCTGTTTTGTTCCTCTTTATTTACAGTTTTCTATCCCAACATATGTCAGCACATTCTGCTATAGGACTGGATTTACGGAAGGCACATAAAATACTGAAATTCCGAAATCATTGAGATAATAGAATTCTAGTAGCATCCATACAATGCTAGGTGCTCTCCACACAGTTTCACTCATCAGCTGTAAATAAACCACGCCAAGTAAAGAACTGTTGCAATTAAGTATTAGGTATTATTGCATTACCCTTGTCAGAACATTAAAATGCTTTTCTTCATAGTATGGCTCTGTAGAGCTATCTTCGTGTTTAAAAAAAAATAATCCTGTCACATCTTCAAGATACTAACTTCACAGGTTTATAGAAAACATGTTTCAGAGACAAATACTATTCCAGATTAAAGTTAAGACAGAACGGAAACGTATCTACTTGTCAACCATGCTCAGAACTATCCCAGCCATGCTTGAGGGCACTGAGGAATTCTTGATTCATTCACTGGTAAGTAGCCACCAACTGTGCTTGGTTGCAAGCCACAAAAACAACTGTATTGCAAAGACACCCATCCACAGACTAAGCCCTTCACAGCAATCATTTAATTTCTGCAGCTAGGATAGCACATCCACCAAAAGAACTTTCATTCCTGAAGATGGTGAAATACAGCTAAAGCATTTCTTCTTGACTTCTGCCGCTCATGTAAGTCCCTATATGATCGAATGGTGAATAGTCTTCACCTTCTATCCTACCGTTCTTCCAGCAGAAGTTTCCAAGCACAGCTACATGTTGGACAGACCACAAGCTTGCAATGAGCTAAACTTACTAGTGCAGAAGTCCAGCTGGCTCTAGGCATCACCTATTCCAGATGTTTCCCTTCCTAATACAGGGAGTTCCCTGCAATACACTTGCACTTAATTTGTCCTCTAGTGAATATACCTTCTCCAGTCTTAGTGAATGGTAAATCAAAGCAGTATCTCAGTAAAAATTCAGATTTTATGTGTGACAGCATCCAAGATTGTTCTGCAACACAAGAACAGTGTTTAAATAAATGGCAGTTTCCTCCCACTTTAGTTTTCTTTTAAAATATTTGCTAAATTCATTTCTGATGAACTAAGTATGAAGACTTAGAGCACATCAGCAAGGAAAAGTTATTGCCTAATGAATCCTCCTTAATGAAGTCCTCTCCCTTCATGTTATTTTAAATAAACTCTAAATGCTCATTGCTGTGGTAATTCCAGGGTTTTATTTCTACTTCTAAAAATACTGTTCTCTGTTAAAGAAGAAACACTAAGGATCATTAGTTTCAAATTCTAACTCTATTAGCAGAGTGTAACTAGGAGGCCATGTGTGGAATGCAGATCTTGTGACTCAGCATATGCTGCTTTTCAGAATTCGAAAGGTCAAGCCAAGCAGGGCTGCCTCCGTCTACAAAGCCGCTGCGAGAGCTCTCACCAGTGGCCCACTTTGTAGATCACTCACAGCTACATCTGCTTTGCACAAATAAGTGCTATTAAACACACAAAAATCCTAATGTAATTACCGACCACTGCTATTTTAGTGATACTTAAGGTCACTTCTGAGGTTCAAACCTATTCTTTAGGCATATAATGCGAGAACATCTGTTCTGAATCTCAGAAGACAAGTTAAATATAGCTTACACAGCACTCTTCTGGCACAGAACTTTAAGGTCAGGTGAGAAGCATGCATATCATGCAGGGTAACACTTTCTTGGTGCATACAAGGTCACATGCCCTTTAGAAAAGTATTCTGTTTTCAAGGTTGTCAGCTGAGGCCAAATGCTGCCTATCTGCTCACCATTCCCGAGGCAGCTGGACGCCCTGTCTAGAATCAAGTTTGACGTAGAATATGCTAAGCATTTACTTTAGTCTGCTTTAAAAAAAAAAAAGTAATGATTCCCCCCGAAGAATTATTAAAATAATATACAGTACCAGTGATTGTATGATATAAGCTACTTAAGTCAACCAATTAGGTTTAAAGTTCATTGGACATAAAAGGCAACAGGAGCAGTAAGGCAAGGAGTGAGCAGAACTGAATCCAGTTATCATCAGAAAATATTTTTGCTTGCATAGCTTAAGCAAAAAGCCACAACCAACCATTAAGAGTTTTCAGCTGAGAACAGTTATTTATACCTATGTAACGGAGAGAATGAGCACATGCCACAGTGTATTCTACTGCTGAACTTGTTTGGCAAACTCTCTGCAAGCACTGGTGAATTATCACCCTTCACACACAGCAGTTTGCCTTTTTTTCTTTTTTTTTTTTAAATATATATATATATACACACACACACAAACATCCTCTGCATTACTGAATGCATGAAGATAGTTTTTTAACATATGGGAGAAAATACGGATGCTACCAAGACAACTATATTTCTATGGTTTTTTGGTTAATTAAAAGAAGATAACTGCCTGCAAATTTACTGTAGAAACTGACAACACATTTAAGCAACCTCAACTAAGTATATGTCTACATAACATACAACACAGATCCAATTTATATATTTTTGCTCTCTTACCAAGCAAAGGTACTTTGTTCTGCAGCAGTTCACAATAACCTGCGGTGAGAATCCCAACAGGATTACTTGGTACAAACCGTCCTTCTTTTACTAAACGTTCACATGTTCGCATTAAAGTCCCTGAGAACTGAGAAGGGTCAACCCCATAGTCTCTCCATCCACCTACACCATCTGCCACCCCTAGAAGAAAACAGAAAACAAGAGTTACATGAACAGAAATGGTTTCCAAAAACAAAGGTTTTAATTTTGGACATAATTTATGATATTCAGTAACTAAAAAGGACATAGCCCTTGCTTGAAAAACATTTTTGAAGAAAAAAAAAATTCTGAGTACTTATAACTTCCAACATCAGCTCCTAGACAAATCTCTAAATATAATCTGAATTGCTGAAGAGAAGGTGAAAGTCTAATGCTAAGAACTCTGTGAGGAGGCTGACTTCACTAGAGAATAACGCATGGGGAATTTGGGGGGAAGGAGGAGGATTCAATCACATTAACCTTTGACTAGCCCATTAAAAAAGGAAGAAGAGTTTTTATTAGTTTTAAATATGAAGGTTAAGATTTTAAATAGGACAGAAATTATAAAGAAACTCTTCTCCACTAATTCAGTTTTGTGTCTAGCTATTTGCTTATATGAAGGATAATGTTTTCTATTTGGTAATACCAATATCTGTAGAAACTAAACTTTCATTTTAAATGTGTGTTCAAAAAACCATGCAACCAACACAATGCTGGGACCTACCCCTGCACGAATAGTTTGCTCCTTACAGCTTCAGCCCAGCAAGAGAATGAAAACTGACTATGATCCCGTCAATTTTCCTTCAATTATTCAAAACAACCTAGATAGCAGAAAATTAGTCCAATTCTGCCAAAGCCTGGGAAGCTTCCAAGCAACCGTAGAGGCAAATAGCAAAGATGCACATAGAAAAGGGGGGTGGTCAGAGGGAGATAAACAACAGGTATGATACTCTCTGCTGCCCATTTGGCTAAAGTATTTTTTAACTTCCTCAACTGGCTTTAAAGATAAAAGTAAAGTACTATCCAAAGGTAGTATTTCTGAGATAAAAATATTCCTACTTGGAATTTTTTGCAAAAATCTTTTTGATCCTCAGCATGTAAAGGACTAACCATTTCAAGCACACGTTTCTGTAACATAATAAAGCTAAAATACTATGTTCATGAAAAAAGCACGAACAGCCAGTTTCAGAGCTCAGATTCTGCTGAAGAATAACAGCCACCTCAGAAAAAAAAGGCCGCTATTAGCAAAGGCATGAAAATTTGACTGAGAAGGTAAAACTAAGTTTGCTTCATCTACAAATGCCCTTCACATGGGACACCATCTGAAACTGAGACGGAAGGTTTAGAGCCGACCTTGGCACGAACTATAATCTGACAGGAGGTTATAGCCAGATTCTGAACAGCCTATCAACATTAATCAGATTTCTCCCAAAAATAGTGCACAACCTTTTAGACACCTGCTTTGTCCATTTGCTTTCTTAGAAGAATGCTATAGGAAGGCAGATCCCTGTATTCACCTCTTCAGACCAGACCCTCGGAAGAAGCTCATGCAAAAGCAACCCTGGCATTCTCAGAAATGCCTTCTCTGGTTTCTTCAAGAACAAACTAATCCTCTCTTTACAGGTCCCACAATTTCACGTTAATACTGGATTAACCCTTTGCTTTCTGCTGCCATGCAGACAATTCTAGAATAAGCAATTATTAAGAAAAAGTTCTAGATCTAGAACTTGAAATAGAAAAACTAAGCTTCAGTTCAAATGATGATGCTTGCTTTGCATCAAGTTACCGTATAAGCGTCTTTTTTCCCTTTAAGATGAATGCAATCCAGATGTCGTTTTGCTAGGTGAATACAGCATTGCTTCACTAACAACAGGGTTAACGCAATGAAAAGATGATGCTTGACAAGTATTGTTCAAAGCTTTTGGCTCCTAAGGTGGTTACAAAACAAGCTCATCAAAAGTTACGGAGTTCCCTCAAGCGATCAGCAAACCATTTTTGTATTAGTCTTCTCGGGAAATAGTTAAACAGAAACACTACAGCATTAGTATACAGTGCAAGAAAGCCGTCACAGCAAACACCTGATAAGGTTAATTATCAAAACAGATTTCAAATTTTAAAGGAAAAAAAAAAGAAAAAAAGAGCATGCCACCTGATTGTCTTTGTTCACTTCTTACTCCAGGCAGGAAACCTGAATCCGTAATCATGGCAGCACCCTTCAGACTCTATCTTGAGCCATGCAATGGCTTTGTCTGTCTGCCTTCTTGTCTGCTTTTTGCAAGCTATAAACAGCTTTAAGTACGTTCTGCCAGTGCCTTCCAAAACAATCACCCTCTAAAGAGTCCACAAGTAGGTCCTCTGACTTAGCTTTGTACCATACTTAAGAGAACAGATTGTCTGCTTAAGAATCAACAAGACAGTTGTGCATTCCTTCTCCATCGCTGGCACAGAAGCAAACGGGACCACTGCATTCATGAGCAGGCCCCAGACTACGCTTTCGCTGTAACACCTCCACAACACCTCATCAGCTCACAAACTCACGTACCACCACTGGCATCTATTTCTTGTCCTTGCCTAAAATGGACATGGGGTTTTTTGCAAAGGTTTGCAGTTTGGGTATTTTCCCCTCTTTTTTTTTTTTTTTTAAATGTGTCTCTTAAAGATGACAGGTCAGTTCATTTAATTTAAGTTAAATGACCTTGTTGGCTTCCAAAGCATGGTTCATGAACACTGCCAGAGCAGTCACACGCTTCCTCCTGCTCCAGCAGTGCCAGGAATTACTGCTGCCATCGAGATCAATGGCAGTACATAGGCAAAGCACATTCAAGAAGCCCTATACCACACACTGCCACCTAGAAAACATACGCCTTTATTGTTTTTCCCTGAAAAGATGTTTACATTCCCCTACTTTCAGCATGGTTTTAAAATAAAAACAGTATCTTTACTGATGAGAACTGTACATTCTCAACATAAACGAAATGGTTTTATGGGAAAGGAATATGCGATTTTGAAACAGATTGAATAAACTGCTACTGAAATAGATGAAATGTAAATGAGAACAAAGTTTAAGAGAACTTTGTGATATTTGATATATAGCAAACAAGGAACAAAACTGTTTGTGAGATAATTCAAACTCCAGAAGTAGCGAGAACTGAAAACTCAACTCAAAAAAATGGACTAATTTTTATGTAATAGCATGTTTTCCCTCTGTCACCACAGGAAAATCCAAAGGTACTGCTATTAGCAGTATCACTGCCAAGGAATAATGCCAAGCTCTATTCATTTATATTGTCTTTGTTTTCATCAAAGACCAAAAAACCCCTGTAAATATTCAAAAGGACTAGTTTTAACAAGTGAAAAAGATTACTCACGTTTTCATTTTCTTACATTTCACCATAAAACATTAAACATTATCTTTCAGTAACCACCATTTAACTTAAAATAACCATCTTACAAAATAAGAATCACAGGACATTTAAGACAAACTGTATGGCTGAGAAGAATTCCTGAAATGAACTGTAAACAATCCTTGATTTTTTTCTAAGCTATTCAGTAAATCAGAAAATTTTATAGAAAGAACATTTGTTTGGACATTCAAGCCTATGCAGAAATTACATAAACATCCACGTGACATAGTGAAATGCCTGTGCCTAGATGAACAACCACTGTAAATAAAACAATTGAAAATTTCACAATAAATTACTTCAAAAGAATAAATGCTTCTCAAGTGTTTAACTATATTATAGAGACCTTTCAGAGTCTTTGAGAGTTAACACTCCACCACATTGCCTTCTGTTGGAAAATACACAAATACTACTGCCAGATTAAACACTCACTGCATGTGTCAGTCCAAAAACTGGGTCTTTCTAACTTCTTAAAGATTCAGTGCATCAAGATCTCTCAGAGACAGTCAGTTGCAATGAGGTTTCAAGACAAAGCCCAAGTGACTGATGCTGCAGCACTGAAACTGAGCAAGTGAATACACTGGCACTGAAACTTGTTAAAATTTATTTCAAAATGCTAAAAACACCTGGGATAAAATACCAGTTGAAATGCAAACGTAAAGTTGTTTTGACTGCCAACACATAAGGTTAACTACAGAAGCCCAGGGAACAGCCAGCCAGAGCTGAGACTAGTAATACATACTTTTCACCACACACTTTTGTAAGTCAGATCCAGATGTTCTATCTAGTTCAGAGCAAATATAAACTAAACAGGCTTAAATTTAAAGAACAAAATCACAATACTAATCAAACCCTGTTTATTATAAATAGCGTTATGAGTGGAAGGTCTAGCTAGCTGGCAAACTAACCTGCCCACAGTCAGAGTCCAAAAGTATCAACCTGCCCCAAAAATCTCTTGAAAGATGGACACTTTCAAACGTTGCATCAGCTAAGAATAATGATCACACACAGAAGCACCAGGCAGGCACAAGTGTGCCAGCAGGAATTGCTTTTGCATTCAACCACAATTAACTTTATAAGACACTCCATGCATCCCATTGAACTTCAAATTTCTTGAAATCCTTACCTGAATTAGCAATGAATCACTGATAAAAGAACATTGAAAGGATATATATGTGACTGAATTTATTTTGCATCAAATACAGAAGGCTAAAATGGTAACAAAGTGCAATCTGTTGCACTACACAAGTTCGAAATACAGCACCTAATATTTGTCAACATACCAGAATTTAGATAAACTGATAAGATTTCTTGTGTTATCGGCGATGAGATAAATCACACACCTAGACAGGTTCTCCATTCAAAGCAAGTCACATGCTCAAAGCCAGCACTCCTAGCAGCATCGCTGCTCATCACAATGTTAGAGCCAAATGGTGTCTACTCCCCCAACCTCCCCAGGTTTTGACAAAGAAATAACCTGGTTAAATACAAATCCCTGAAGGCAGACTGTGTGTGACTGATAACTAGTTACAAGAGGAAAGGTTACTTATTCACACTGTGCATTATAAAAGTTAGAGTAGACCTTAAACTGCCCTTGCATGAAACAGAAAGGTACTGGAAGAATAACTGGCTCAGTGATAATGAGGAACAAAAAGCAAGAAGCAAAGTGAGAGATAATGTTGAAGGAGACTGAAGGAGAAACAAGGAACTGAAAACACTGAATTGTGCATCTACTTCCAGAAAAAAGCAGCAGTTCCTCATATCTCCCCGCTACAATACACTGTTGTTCCTGAAACAGGTTTTTACCAGGTAGATCTCTTACCTATTTTATTTAAACCCGAAAAATCACTCAGTGAATTTTGGGAGCTACAGGAGAACACTAACCTACTATTTATCTCTGAAAGTTTTGTAAAAAAACTTCCCTACATAGTTACAACTATTTAATCTCTCAATGTGTTGAGTAACTCTGGAACTTATTTCATAGCTGAACTGCTACTGGTGGTTGGCGCTTAAATGCTGAAAAGGGACAGGCACTGTAGAACAGACACCAGCCAAGCTGTGCTGAAATTACTTACAGCCTGAACAATCTCAGGCTCACAGTATTAATAGCGCAGATGAACCAAAGTAAGCAGTGGGAGATTTTTGCAACATTTCCTGCACCATCGGTATGATTAATGTCTCACCTACTGTACTGTGTTCAGCTTTGCCTATTTCCTTATGTGATTTCTGACAGAACCTGCTTTTTGTTCAAGCTAAGATCTGCGTGCTAATGGAAAATTGTCTGCTATCAACAAGTATCAATAGCACTTACAATTAAAATAAGTGTTCAATTGCAAATTCTGATCAGAATATGTTGCGTGCAATGCCCTTCCAGAAACTGTGGTAAAGAAGAATTACCAGATTCTAGTTTCATTCTCAGAAAGAGAGCTACCACATTTCTAAGGTTACATTCAACGCTACTTAAGAACATCTCTGCTGACATTTGGATTTGCTGTATTGACAAGAACGTCAGTGAATACGATTGTTAATGGGGATGTTTCTCAATGTGTAGTTTCTCTACAAGTGACAGTACTTATCACAGAATCACGGAATTTTTAGAGTTGGAAGGGACCTCTAGAGATCATCTAGTCCAACTCCCCTGCTGACGCAGGAATGCCTAGAGCACATTACTCAGGGCTGCATCCAGGTGGGTCTTGAAAATCTCCAGAGAAGGGGACTCCACAACCTCCCTGGGCAGCCTGTTCCAGTGCTCTGTCACCCTCACCGTAAAGAAGTTTTTCCTTATGTTTGAATGGAACTTCCTGTGTTCCAACTTGTGCCCGTTGCCCCTCGTCCTGTCACTGGGAACCACTGAAAAGAGTCTGCCTCCATCCTCCTTCAACCCACCCTTTAGACACTTACAAGCAAGAATAAGGTCTCCCCTCAGCCTTCTCTTCTCCAGGCTAAAGAGTCCCAGCTCTCTCAGCCTTTCCTCCTAAGGCAGGTGCTCCAATCCCCCAATCATCTTTGTTGCCCTACGCTGGACTCTCTCCAGTAGTTCCCTGTCCCGCTTGAGCTGGGGAGCCCAGAACTGGACACAGTATTCTAGTTGTGGCCTCACCAGTGCTGAGTAGAGGGGGAGAATGACCTCCCTCGACCTACTGGCCACACTCTTCCCTATGCAGCCCAGGATTCCATTGTCCTTCCATGTTAAAAAGAAAATTTCATTTGGTCTATTACAAACTAAGACACATAGACAATTTTTTTCAAAATGCTGATTATTCCCTCTAAGATGTCCTGACTTCTGCCAATAGAGCAGGTGAAAGGCTACTCTGAAGCAAGCAGACAACTTGCCCCCTTTATTGTGATATATTGTGATAAGGCAACTATCTCTTTAATAGGTATGATACCAAATAAACCATTTAACATAGTCTTATATGACCGTCAGGCATGAAAGTAAGAATCCCTTCCTCCTCTATCGCTGCCAGAACAACCTTGACATTTCATCTACAAATCCTTTTACGTTTTGTAGTTTACTTTTCTTGATGACAGTGAGACTAACAATATTCCAGGGGCTTTGCCACTCTAGAGGTTTACATACCTCCTACGCAGCCTGCTGACAAACTTAATTTTCAAAAAAAGTGCAATTACTTTCAGTTTAGAGTAGCTGCCCTACAATACTCTTTCCTCCCCCCCTAAATAAAACCCAAGATTTGCAGCAGCTAGAACAGTTACCAAATTTTAACTTTGCAGTGGACAAACAGTGCTCCGCTGCCAGACGGTTTTTTCCTACTACTGCTAGGGGACAGAAATAGTTTGGAAGACTAGTCAAGTCACACTGGCTACACCCAAACTTCTACCCAGCACAGACATTGTATAAGTGATGCTGTCACGGGATGCGCATTGGTTGCTGTAATGTTTCAATAATGAGTCACACAACAGCTTGGAAAATCCATAAAACACTAGCAAAGACATCAGGAGCCTGATAAGGCAGGAATAAGCAAGAAAAGGCAGATCCCAACAACAGAAAAAGAGAGCACCACCATGAGACATCTGAAAATTTATAAACGAGCTTCAGTGTTTAGTTTTGTTAAATAAGTGAAATGCTTATATAAAGTGTTTAAGTTCATTTTAAAAATTTGTGTTTTGCTTCCTATGCACTAAAAATTCTACTCATATGCTAATTAGGAAAAAACAGAGATATCAGTTTCTGAAGAGTTTTGTTTTTCAGCTTTGAAAAAACAGTATTTCTGTCCTCAAAAGTTACAAAGGCATACCTTCAAATGTGAAGTAGTATGTAACGCCTACTGAGTCTCAAGAAGCTACCCGAATATTCTGAGGATCCGGACAACCAAGACACTGACTGTGAACATACGGAAAGGTACAATATGGTACAAGCAGCAGCAAAAAGGAAACACGGGCCCGAATCATAAAGCTCTAGAGATTAGTATCAGTAGTAGAGCCATTTCCTTTTCACAGAGTGATCCCAAAGGAAACACTCTGGTTCCGAGTTTCTTGTTTCTCCCTGTGCTTAGAATGGGAAGAAAACATGCAAATTTAACAGGTACGTCCCAGACAAAAGTAAAAATAAGAGACAAAACCCCCAAGGATTCAAGTACACCAGTAACAGGCCTTATCAAGCCTTTAACAACTACGGTAGGGCTGGAAATAACATGCATCTTCATAAGCTTTCTTTTGATCTTACTATGAAAGGATAAAGCACAGACTAGAAAACAGTTAAATTTTCAGCCTTAAGACTATACAGTATACATATAATGAAGGTAGTGTTTAGCATTTTTCTATCTGCTATAAACACACCGCCTAGTCAACTTTTGTTTGACCTAAGAAAATGAATCCCCAAGCACTCATGCCAAATGGCTGGGAGTAGCTCTTTCACTATTACACCACACCCATATCCATCCCACACAGGCATGCTTCCCATATATTGGTTCTAGAAAAGACTGGCACGGAAGAATTTTAAATTAATTATCTGGCATGGCTTTGTCACTGATGACTACTAGGGCAGACTAACTCTAAGAGATAGACTTGAAATTTACTGTTCTCTAAAAGCACTCTTACTGTGCCTGGTGTTCACTTTGGCTAAAACCACGTGAGCCTCTTAATTAAGCTAATACTGAAAAATGAAGCTTGAAAAGCAACAGTTTTGTTGAGATGCAGAGTTTCAGTGGCCAGTCCAGCCCAAACCATGACAGCAGGTATGGAGTTAGCACAAAATTTATGAGGGTCTTTAAAAAATAGGTACAGAACCTCAGATTGTGATGACAGTAAGAGGAATTGAGGGCAGGAAAACACTGGTGCTGAAACTCTTTTTGCAGCAGTGTAGAAGAGCTGGTTGAGAAAAGGAGAGCAAAGAGATGATCACAGTACCAGAAACAAGGAGAAAACTACTATGTCTGTAAACTTGAGAACTACAGATGAAGTAAAAGCATCAAGTTAGATTGCATCAATACCCATCCTGAGCATTACTGTTTGCAGTACAGTGCAAACAGTTACAGTGATCTTGGTTTTTGGGTACGTATATTAGAAAAGCAATAAAGAACTTCTTAGTACTGAAGCCTTCTTTGCTGTTTGATTCTTAAGTGGAGTTACAATTCTGTTTGTTTTCAAGTTGCCATGAAAATTAATGCAAAGATCAACTTAGAAATGCAATTCTCTGTTGATTCCAGCAGGAAGACAAGCCAAGCCGCAGGTCCACAAATGGCAATTACCAAATATGGCCAAAAAACCCTAAACATGATCAAATGGGTCTAAATCTACCTGCTTCCCCAAGCAAAGAGTTCACCTATAAGTAAAGGAGATTCTGCATTTCTCTTGCAGGCAAACACCAATTGCTGTTCTTTATCAGTGCTGGCCTAGTATGAACTTTGAAGGCAGCCAGCCCTAGTCACATGTTAAAGTCAGGTTGTCCAACAGCTAATTCTAATATAAAATGTTTCCTTATAACAGGCACAACACAAAAGATGCAGAGTATATAAAATGCATTGCTCACTTTTCCACATCTCCTTGAAAGCTGTAGCATCCCCCTTAGAGTAACAGCTCCCTCAAGAATAATCAGCAATACTGTTACCTAGCACCAAATTAGAGCTTCCTGAAAAAATGTCTCTGCTATATTCAATGGCAACCAAGTTACAAGGACAGCACCAAATTGTGAAGAATCACCAAGCACCATCACATCACGAGATACTGCAGTGAAATCTGACCAGTTTTAAATATATTAAAAAAAAAAAAAAAAAAAGGGAAGGGGGAAGGAAGATTTTTTTTTT